>JAXCGZ010011436.1:57500-62500 GCA_037179515.1 Halocaridina rubra | reverse complement strand
TTTACTAAATCATGGCGTATCTGTAGAGCCTTCGCACATATAGCCACACAAGCACTATCTCCAGCAAGTGCTTTTTCATTTATCTACACCAACAATAATTTTTCTACCTCTTCTACTATCTGAGACCTATGCTTTGTTAAAATAGTAACTCCTTTAGCTCACTTTAAGACCTCATTATTCTTTAAAATAGTACAGATGGTCGATTTCGCCATGTTTTACTGCGTGGCGAGCTCAGAAACACAAACACCGTTCTCATGTTTAGTTATTATTTCATTTTTCATTTCCACTGTAATACGTTTAGACTTTTTAACACCACTATCACAGTCACCTTTAACTTTCTTAGGAGCCATAACGAGGGCTTCAACCAGGCGGATGTTCATATGTATGTGTTCGTACCTTGAGGCTTGTTTGTGGATCGATGCAAAATTTGTTCGAAAATTATGTTAGTAGGTCAAGTTGTTCGTGCATGGGGGGCGTTCATAGATGGATGTTCCACTGTATATATGAGGCGTATAAAAAAGGAAGCAAATATAGCTTATCTGAGAAATTGCAAGTGCCCATTTCAAAATTACATGGAGGGATGACCGAGCCAAGAAACATTCATTCGCCACAACTCACACATACCTCAATTACTCCTCTTAGCTCCTTCTTACTTAGTAGTAATTCAAATAAAGTCAAAGAAAATATATATTAGCTTACTTTTGTAGAATAGCTGAGGCATCAAATGCATGACAAAATTCACTTTCTCCAAAACGGGTAAGCCCAGGACCATTGTAAATGTAACTGCCTCGCAGCCAAGCTGGTATTTCGCCTGAAATATTTTAAATGGCAAAGTTATGTGCAACACTGAGAGAAGTAGAAATATTGAACTTAAATAATTCCTCTTGATTTTCAACAGAAATCAAATGGGTATGTGATGAAAAAATAAACAAAATTTTACGTACGAAGTATTGTATTTTCTGCAAACACAAATACAGTATATTTTCACAGAAATGGTTCATAACAGTCAGTTTCTGCAGATACATATTACTTATAATATACTGCCTTGTTTATATAGTTCACTAAAGAAATAATAATAATTATAATTTACATACCTACATATATACATATTCAATTACCATAATCTCCCTTATAAGGTTGGTGGCCGAATCAAGGCATACACCCATTCACTAGAATACCAATTCACTTTCTCTAACACCATAGCTTCTTAGGGATAAATAATAAAAATTAGCCATTTCCCCACGATACTGTTTGAACGACCCAGAGTTCTACTGGGATAGAACCTGACAACTAGTCCAATGGTCCAATTTGAGCAAATTGCTCCTGCACCCACCCATCCCAGTATGCAGGTGAAGGGAAACCTGTTTGACCCACAGCATCTAATTAATGTCTTTTCAACCATCCCTATCTCTTGTACTCTGTTCGGATCCATTGACAGTTAACATGCACTCAATGCTCATTATACTCCATCCTTCCATTTTTCTGGTCTTCCGTTCGCTCTAACCCCACATATGTCTGCTCTTCACACTCTCTTTGGTATCATTCCTTGTTCATTCTTTCCACATAACGGAATCACCTTGGCATTCTCAGGTCTATCTTGCCATACGGCTATCTTCCAATGCCATTTCTCTCCCGCACTTACATCTAGCCTTTCTTGACTCTCCTATCAAACTTCTCATTACCTCATCTCCAATCTCTTCCTTTCATTGTGTCTTTCATCTAAAGTTTCTTCATATAATCCTCTCTTTGAATATCTTTGCTACATATTTTACATCATGTTTTTCTTACCATCTTGGCATTCACTTGCTTACTTCTCTCAAAGCTCACCTCAGCATCCACCCCATCATTCACTATCACTTGCAACCTCTAACCTCCCTCAAATATCTCACCATTTGCTCGCTTGTATAAATATATTATTATTATTATTATTATTATTAATAATAATAATACTAATAATAATAATAATAATAATGCAGTAAATTATATAAAAAAATTTCCTTAAAGTATCAAAAAATGTGAAACTAATTTTAAAATGTTGAATATCAAAGTGTCTTGACGTACCTGTCACGCTGCATGCAATTCCTTCGGGGTTTTCTTTATCGCAGTTACGACAGCACACTGAATAGTCATACTGGGTACACGAATCCGACATCTCGAACTGTCAAGATAAGAAGCAGAATCAATATTGACCAATTCACTTTCCAGAAATAGAAACATTCCAGTCTTTGTTTTAGTCTTTTTTAGTTTCAAATAGATATTACCACCAAATTTTGGTGTAATTTTCATACAAAACCCGTGTGTGTGTGTAATTACCTAATTGTGATTACGGAAAGGAGAAACAAGCTCGTAACTTCCAATCTACTGGTCGGTTCCATTTTGTAATTTTTTGTTTTTACGAGTGACACCAGGGCAGGCCCCCCCATAAAAAAAATAAAATAAAACTGCCCTCATCGGGCATGGGCACAAAGAAAACAAAGTAAAGAGAAACAGAAATGGAGAGTGCTGTGACTTGTCAGATGAGAAAGGATAAATAGAGATGTGTTATTAATATACGGCATTGATGTAGGCATAGAAAAAACTGTAGCTGAAAAAAAGACTTAACATCAAACTGTCCTAGACAGTCCTATTTAGATCCAAAAGACCTTCAGCTGTAGTATCGCAACAAACGGATGGTTCCATAGGCAAGCCTACTACATGATAGTGAAATTTAAAGAAATTTAAAAATAAAGAGTAAAACTATGGATTGAGCTAGCATTAACTAGCTCCTCGCTTAGAGAATTCCGCTTATCAACTACTCTTACACTAAAAGAGTACTTCCTTACATCCTGCGAAGAAGTTTTCTTACAAAGCTTCAAACTATGACCTCTAGTTCTAGAGCCAGCCATATCAAAATATCGATCATTTTCCACTCTGTCATAAACATAAAGGAATATAAAAACCGTCACCATATCCCCCTTCATTCTTCTAGCTTCAAGTAATGGTAAGTCTAATTCCCTCAGCCTCTCATCATAACTGAGATTGCGTATCTCTGGCACCAGTTTCGCTTGTCTTTAAACTTTTTCCAGCTTAACTATGTGCTTTTTTCAAATGTGGATTCCAAAAGGGGGCTGCATATTCAAGCTTTGGCCTCACATAGGTTACATATATATTTCTGAACATTTCCTTGTCCATGTGCCTGAAGGCTACCCTTACATTTGCTAAGAAAGCATATGCTGCCCTTACTATGCCATTTATGTGCATTTCTGGAGATAAATCAGCAAGCATATTTACTCCTAGATTTCTCTCATTCTCTTTCTCTTGAAGTTCTGCTCCTGCATGTGTGCGTGTATATATATATATATATATATATATATATATATATATATATATATATATATATATATATATATATATATATATATATATATATATATATATATATATATATATATGAAACGTATTTTCCCACTGGCCGGGATTCGAAACTAAGACACAATTTCTGTGCCAAAGCACTACCTTAGCTTAAAATCCTAGCCATAAACAAAATTTGTTTCATGTTTTTACATATGTTAATGAGTTTATTTGATCATATACACACACTCAATATTTTGATATGGCTGGCTCTAGAACTAGAGGTCATAGTTTGAAGCTTGGTAAGAAAACTTCTTTGCAGGATGTAAGAAAATACTTTTTCAATGTAAGAGTAGTTGATAATTGGAATTGGCTAAGCGAGGAGGTAGTTAATGCTATCTCAAGCCATAGTTTTAAGGACAGGTATGGTAAGTATCACTAAGTACAAAATAGAACCGATGAGGAGACGGGAAGATACGAGCTTTGGGCTCTTTCCCGTAAACACAATTAGGTAATCACACACACACACACACACACACACACACACACACACACACACACACACACACACACACATACACACACACACACACACACACACACACACACACACACCACACACACACACACAGGGGTGACAGTCTTTAAATTCCTTCATGGTTATGATAGAGTGGATAGGGATCGATATTTTGATATGGCTGGCTTTAGAACTAGAGGTCATAGTTTGAAGCTTGGTAAGAAAACTTCTTTGCAGGATGTAAGGAAATACTTTTTCAGTGTAAGAGTAGTTGATAATTGGAATTGGCTAAGCGAGGAGGTAGTTAATGCTATCTCCATCCATAGTTTTAAGGACAGGTATGATAAGTATCACTAAGTATAAAAAGAAACCGATGAGGAGACGGGAAGATACGAGCTTTGGGCTCTTTACCGTAAACACAATTAGGTAATCACACACACACACACACACACACACACACACACACACACACACACACACACACACACACACACACACACACACACACACACACACACACAGATATTCTTCCTGAGAGTAGAGGCACTGAGGACATGAGGAGGAACTATCCGAAAGGAGATTACATCAAAATGAATGAGCTTTTTACAGTTATTGACTGGAGAACCTTATTATACAACAAATCTGTACAAGAAATGTATGACATCTTTTGTGAGAAATATGGGAAGATAGTAGATTGCTGCATACCTGTCACCAAAGTAGGTGTAATTCATGCCAGAGAGAAATGGTTCGATAATGGGTGTAAAAGAGCTAAGGAGTGGAGAGACAAATGCTGGAAAAGGTATAGGAGGAGAAAAAACATAAATGCCTGGCAAACCTACAAAAGAGCAAGAAATGACTACCTAAGTAAATGGAGAGAGGCAGAGAGAGACTATGAGAGGGACATCACCAGGAAGGCTAAAGAAAATCCCAAGCTTTTCCACAGCTTTATCAGAGGAAAACTGAAGGTAAAAGAACAGGTTTTAAGGCTAAAGAGAGCGGATGGAAGCATCACTGAGACGGATGAAGAGATCTGCAAAGAATTGAACAAGGAGTTTCAGTCAGTATTTACAGTAGAAAATACCCCACCCCCTCAGACTGCAGTGATAGAAGCTCAAGGGCCGGTATTAGAGAACATCAACCTTACAGCCACAGA
>JAXCGZ010011436.1:45000-52500 GCA_037179515.1 Halocaridina rubra | reverse complement strand
TGTTACATTTAACTTTTTAATTTAGAGCGACAATATCTTTGGTGGAGCTCGTGATTTAAGAAGCTCATCGTAATAGTGCACACATTTTCTGGCAACATCACTATCTCTTTAGTGCATACACAGTAACATTTGAGATAGGACAATTGCTTTTACAGTATCGATTGTCACCATGCAAAATTCTACTACTTATCCATTAACAATTTGCTAACAGTATGCCTCTGGCCAAACATTTCATCTACCTACGTAATGATACGACACTTATTCACGTTAATGCTGTATGCATAAGTAGCCTCTAACGATGAAAATACAGATTTATTTAATATAGAGATTCAATAATGTTGTGAAAAAAATCACCCAAATAATGCTCCTGTGATTAAGTTAAAATTAAAGACGGATAGCAAATTATTATTATTATTTTTATTATTAATAATATTATTCGGTCAGTGGCAGTGAAGGTATAAATGACTAAAGAACACATCCCATACTTAGTGTACATCACAATAAATAAATTTATTGGTTAAATTGTTTCGTATTTCAAGGAGCAAAAGGGATGTTTAACACAAGAAGTGTCGTCAAACTTATAGAATTATATGTCCTACTATATCATATGAAGAAATTCAATCTTTATATCAAGGTTTTGATGAAACAAAATATCTAACATTGCTTTTACACCGTTTCAAGTAACGTTGGCAGTATTGTGCGAGGGTACGGGTCAAACAGATTGGCCTTATGAAAATTATTATCATTATTATTATTATTATTATTATTATTATTATTATTATTATTATTATTATTATTATTATTATTATTATTTGTGCCAAGCAACTAGCTCAGCTGGAAAAAACTCGGTCAATTAACTTATGTCCCTGACATTGGTTCGAACCAACATTACACACTTGACAATCTATTTTTCTGCATAAGGGGCTACCGACTGCATCAACGAAGGTTTTAAAGGGGTATGAAACAACTCTGCCAACTGCCAGAGCAGGGAGCGGACACATTCGATCGAATACCTCTGTTCATTTTACGCTCACTTCCCAACCACATTCATGGCTTGTTTTTGGATTTAGTTCAATTACACGTTCTCTAGGGACATATAAAAAGTCTTGTAGTTTCATTTGACCTCTCTTGGCACAGGCGGTATTGCAAACACTGGACTATCAAGTGTGTATGAAGTAGGTTTGAATCCTGGAAAATGAAATTATGTGTCAATGCTTTCACATATGGTTATGTGATATTTGAGAATTGGACATGTCCACAGTACATGAATATGAATTCAGTGTGCAAACAAGCCACGAGTTAGGTTGGGAAGTGAGAGTAAAATTATTAGAGACACTCAGTAGAGTGGATATTCTTTGCATGAGCAGTTTACAGAGAGGTTTCCTACTTCTTTAAAGATGTTTATTAATATATACAGTTGGTAACGCCTTTTGGACAACGATGTGTTGTAGATTTGAGCCCTGGGCAGTGTCATATATATATATATATATATATATATATATATATATATATATATATATATATATATATATATATATATATATATATATATATATATATATATATATATATATATATATATATATATATATATATATATATATATATATATATATATATATATATATATTTATATATATATTTTTTTTTCCATCACGGACTCCCTTTCCTACCAAGGGCTAGGACGGTTGGCTTCTTGCAAAGGACTTGTTTTTTTTGGCAGATGTAATCGTTACCCTGAGTGCATGCCCTTGCTAACCTCAGACCATGAAGAGGTGCGATGTATATATACATACATACATACATACATACATACATACTTTTATATATATATATATATATATATATATATATATATATATATATATATATATATATATATATATATATATATATATATATATATATATATATATATATATATATATATATATATATATATATGCTAGTTCTCCTTAGAATAGGATTTTGTGACTTTAGCAAGAGACAGTATTATGTCTCTGGATTTGCCATCCTATTTCTTAATCTGTTTGTATCATCCTCTGCAGTTCGTCTTAGAAAGCATCGTTGCAAGCACAGAACAAGAGGAAAGCAATAATCTTCCTAAATAACTTTTTATTTTTATCCCATAAACTTCTCCATGCTGAATTTGTGATTTTGGAACATTTTTGCTTTCCTCTTGTTCTGTGTTTATAGCACTTTAAAACCATATCTTGCAAGATTAATTTCTTGCACGATAACCTCTGCAACGATGCTTTCTAAGACAAACTGCAGAGCATGATATGAACAGATTAGGAAATAGGATGGAAATCCAGAGACATAATTATGTGTCCTAGGTTCAAGTCCCGGTCGTGGTAAATATGATTCATATTTTCATATAGTAATGTGCTTATTTGATTATTCCCGAATGAGATTGGGAGTTGAATTAAATGCGAAAACGAAGCCACGAATGAGCTTGGGGGAAACTGCAATATGTAGAGAGTGGCATTTAGAATGCGTTCATTCCTAGTATAGCAGACATAAGCTGTAAGGTCTGTTTCAATTTTACGACCTTCTGTGGTGTAGTTGGTAGCGCCTTGGCACAGTAATTATGTGTCCCAGGTTCAAGTCCCGGTCGGGATAAAATTATATATATATATATATATATATATATATATATATATATATATATATATATATATATATATATATATATATATATTATATATATATATATATATATATATATATATATATATATATATATATATATATATATATATATATATATATATATATATATATATTTTAAGAGTAGGACACCGGGACAGGCAGAAACTGCCCTCATCAACAAAGGCCCGGGCACGAGAAAATACCAAGGCGAAGGAAGAGAAAAAGGTTATGGGCAAGGCAGAGATGAGGTAATGTCACACAAAGGAAAATGACAGACAGAAAAAAGTCAAAGAAAAGAGGACCCAGAGATATGGAGGACTAGGCTCTGAGATGACGATAGATCTGCTTTTTGAAGGATGTAAGGTCATAAGAATTAGGAAAGACAGAAGGAGGAAGAGAGTTCCAGAGTCTGGAGGTAGATGGGAAGAAGCAGTCGCTGCACCGACCAATCCGCGAGCTACAAATCTCCACACAGTACCTGTGAGATGAGGCCGCTTGGCGAGTGTTACGCGGCCTCGGCAGTGGAGGAGGGATGCACCTCGCCAACTCATCAGAGCAGCGATGGAAGTAGTAGCGATAGAAAAGCGAAAGGGAAGATAACTTACGGCGAAGAGAGAGAGAATCCAGGATCATTAATGAGTCTGACTGCCTTAGATTCAACCCTATCAAGAAGATAAGTAAAGGAAGAAGCACCCCAGATGTGTGAGCAGTATTCTAAGCAGGGGCGGATAAGACCTTTGTAAATTTTAAGTAACTGCAATAAGGAAAAGTAATAACGCAAACGAAACAAAACCCCAAATTTTTTGGATGCAGATTTAGAAATTTGGATTATGTGATTCCTCCAAGACAAGTTAGAGGCTATATGGATTCCTAATATATTGATAGAGTTAAGAGGGTAAATTTCATTAGTTTCGAAGACAATAGGGTTATGAGAGGAGAAGAAGATAAAGAGATAGCCAGAAACTGTGTCTTGGAGGCATTGAATTTAACTAAATTTTGAGTGCCCCATTCAGATACTCTCTGCAAATCGGAGTTAAGAGTAGAAGAAAGAGTGATACAAGATTGATTACGAGTAACAGATGAAGGTTGTGAAGAAAAGGCAGAGGAAAAGTGGAGGGTAGAATCATTGGCAAAGGCATGAAGAAGAGAGGAAGATGGGGATTGTAGAAGATCATTGATGAAGAGAAGGAAGAGAGTAGGTGAAAGAACAGAGCCCTGTGGAACACCACTGGAAACAGAGAAAGGGTTAGATGTCGCGCCATCAACAATTACAGATATAGAACGGTCAGTAAGAAAACTGGAAATCAGAGAACAGAAAGAAGGGGTAAAGCCATAGGCAGGGAGTGTGGCCAACAGAGCCTTGTGCCAGACTCTGTCAAAAGCCTTAGAGATATCAAGGGCGATGACAAAGGATTCCCCATAGTTCCTCAGAGAAGATGACCATACATGAGTAAGATAGGACAGGAGATCACCAGTGGATCTTGCCTTGCGGAAGCCGTACTGGTGATCGAAGATAAGTGAGTTAGATTCAAGGCGTTTCAAGAAGTGAGCATTGAGCAAAGTTTCGAAATCTTTAGCAATAGAGGAGGTTAGAGCAATAGGTCGGTAGTTAGAAGGCATAGAGCGGTCACCCTTCTTAGGAACAGGTTGAACTAGAGCATGCTTCCAAGATGAAGGATAGATACTGGTTGACAGAATGAGGCGAAAAAGACGGCAAAGCACGGGAGCCAGTTCATCTGCAAACTCCTTAAGGAACCTTGCAGGGGTACCATCAGGACCAGATGCCTTGTTTGTCTTTAGTGAGCAAAGAACCTTATGAACTTTGCGTGAAGAAAGAATAAGGGAGGGCATAGGGTTAGAGAGGGGAAAAGACAGGAACAGGTGCGCTGGAATCGTTGATAGAAGAGTTGGTAGAAAAATGAGAGCCAAAGAGAGTGGCTTTGTCAGTGGGAGAGCAAGCTATAGAACCATCAGAACGAATGAGAGGGGGAAAGCTTGAGTTACAGAAGTTTTTGGAGAGGTTTTTGGCTAATGACCAGAAGCATTTGTCAGTGGGAGAGGAGTTAAGGTCATCAACTTTCCTTCTTATAAAGGAAGCCTTAGACCTTCGAATCTGAGCTGTACAGCGATTCCTAGCTATAATAAAAGCAGAGCAAGTTAAATCGGAAGGAGAGGCTTGGTAAGATCGGTGAGCCTGATTCCTAGCCTGGATAGCCATGGAGCAGGCACGGTCAAACCAAGGTTTAGGGGGAGAGAAAGTTTTTGTAGAAGAGGGGATGTACGCCTCCATTCCCGCGGTCATGATCTCGGCAACTTTTACAGCTACCCGATCAGGGTTGCGGGACCGAAAGCAGTAGTCATCCCATGGGAAGTCAAAGAAAAAGTTACGCAAATTTTCATATTGGGTTCGCTTGAAGTGCCAAAGGCAGCGTTGAGTAGGAGGGATTGGTGGTGGGGGAGCGCAGACTAAGAGTAGTTTGAAGGGTTAGAAGTAAAAAATAGGTCAAGAGTGTTTGCAGCATGTTCGTGACGATCAGGAACTCGACTAGGATGTTTGATAATTTGCTCCAGATCGTGAGTAATAGAGAAAGTAAGAGCCTTGCTTCCTCCCACATCAGTGTGAGAAGAATGAAGGCACTCACTGTGGTGTACACTGAAGTCTCCAATGTAGAGAACTTCGGCATGTGGGTGAGAAGATAGCAAGGACTCATGGCACGAGGAGAGATATTCAAAGAAAGACACAAACTCGGTGGAGTTTGGAGAACAGTAGCAGAAGCAGAGAATGATAGTGGTAGTGGAGAGATAGACTTTTAGCCAGAGAACATCAAATTCAGGAGATTCAAGATCCATGAGCCTCACAGTAGGAGTGTTAATGTTGCAGTAAGCACAGACCCCACCTTTGGAACGAAAACAAGTATACAGGTTATAGTGGGAGATTTGGAAAGGGTCAGTGGAAGCATGTATAGACAACTGGGTTTCAGATAGGAAGAGGAGGTTAGGGAGGAAAGTGCCCAAGTGCTGTTCCACAGATGAAAGATTAGAGTTCAGCCCACGAATGTTTGAATAGTGAAGAGTGAAAGAAGCAGATCTATTGGGAGGTGCAAGGTTAAGAGCAGAACCATTACTACCACCAGGCGTGTCTGCCCTCAAGCCAATGGTGGAGTCAACACGATCCCCGGAGATTCTTCGCACCCTACTATATATATATATATATATATATATATATATATATATATATATATATATATATATATATATATATATATATATATATATATATATATATATAATCATCATAATGCCACATTGCCCTGGTTAGCAGGGAGGCCACATTTGTACAATACCTCGAAGCAATTTCCAGGGCTCTCATCATATCCTGCTTAACCTCACCTCTTTCCTTAATCGTTTTGTGGAAAAAAGTTAAGGAAGAAGATGACCTGTCTTTTAACTCGCTCTCCTTTTAATTTTGTCTTAAGCCACACAGGGAATAGTTAGGGCGTTACTTTTTCTATCCTGTTACCAAGAATATTTGTTAGTAGTTAGGGAAATACTTGAATAGGGAGTTCAGCTTGAATCCTCCAGTTCCTACATGTCTGTATCCACCCTCACTCTAATGAGGACTAATTGTGACGCAAAACGGCATTATTTCTTTCCCTTACAACTAGTATATATATATATATATATATATATATATATATATATATATATATATATATATATATATATATATATATATATATATATATATATATATATATATATATATATATATATATATATATATATATATATATATATATATATATATATATATATATATATATATATATATATATATATATATATATATATATATATATATATATATATATATATATATATATATATATATATATATATATATATATATATATATATATATATATATATATATATATATATATATATATATATATATATATATATATATATATATATATATATATATATATATATATATATATATTATATATATATATATATATATGAATCATTTTTTTACCCCGACCGGGACTCGAACCTAGGACTTATGATTACTAAGTCAAGGCGCTACCACTACACCACAGAAGATTAAAAGGAACCCAACCTTATAGCTTATATCTGCTATACTTAGGAATGAACGCATTCTAACTGAATGCCACTATGTTCATATTACAGATTCCCCAACCTCACTCGTGGCTTCATTTTAGCATTTAATTCAATTCCCAATCTCATTCGGGCCGTGAAATTATCAAATAAGCACATTACATATGTGAAAACACGAATGATTTTTTACCCCGACCGGGACTCGAACCTAGGACTTATGATTACTAAGTCAAGGCGCTACCACTACACCACAGAAGGTTAAAAGGAACCCAACCTTATAGCTTATATCTGCTATACTTAGGAATGAACGCATTCTAACTGAATGCCACTATGTTCATATTACAGATTCCCCAACCTCACTCGTGGCTTCATTTTAGCATTTAATTCAATTCCCAATCTCATTCGGGCCGTGAAATTATCAAATAAGCACATTACATATGTGAAAACATGAATCATTTTTTTTACCCTGACCGGGACTCGAACCTAGGACTTATGATTACTAAGTCAAGGCGCTACCACTACACCACAGAAGGTTAAAAGGAACCCAACCTTATAGCTTATATCTGCTATACTTAGGAATGAACGCATTCTAACTGAATGCCACTATGTTCATATTACAGATTCCCCAACCTCACTCGTGGCTTCATTTTAGCATTTAATTCAATTCCCAATCTCATTCGGGCCGTGAAATTATCAAATAAGCACATTACATATGTGAAAACA
>JAXCGZ010011436.1:0-40000 GCA_037179515.1 Halocaridina rubra | reverse complement strand
AGAATGAATAACACAATGCTAACCAACATATGTGTGTTTGTACGTGATTGCGTGTGAGTGTTTGTGTGAAACCATGAATCATTTAACTGACCTTAATCAAGATTCGAATTTATAGCACACTTGACAGTCCTTTAATATAATTCATAAGACGCTAATTGCCATATATATATATATATATATATATATATATAATATATATATATATATATATATATATATATATATATATATATATATATATATATATATATATATATATATATATTATATATATATATATATATATATATATATATATATATATATATATATATATATACATAATGAGAGGCTGAGGGAATTAGACTTACCATCACTCGAAGCTGGAAAATTGAGGGGGGATATGGTGACAGTCTTTAAAATCCTTCATGGTTATGATAGATTGGATAGGGAACGATATTTTGATATAGCTGGCACTAGAACTAGACGTCATAGTTTGAAGCCTCGTAAGAAAACTTCTTTGCAGGATGTAAGGAAGTAATTTTTTTTTTAGTGTAAGAGTATTTGATAATTGGAATTCGCTAAGCGACGAGGTAGTTAATGCTAACTCAATCCATAGTTTTAAGGACAAGTATGATAAGTTTCACTAAGTACAAAATGGAACTGATCAGGAGACGGGAACTTACGAGCTTGGGGCTCTTTCCCGTAAGCACAATTAGGTAATTAGTGGCATAGCAAGTAGCGCCTTTTGTATATTAAAGGATTGTCGAGTGTTTTATAAGTTTAAGTCCTGGCCTGGGGCAGTTAAAATTTCTTGGTTTCACACACACATGCATACCACTGAGTGTGTGTGTGTGAGTAAATATATATATATATATATATATATATATATATATATATATATATATATATATATATATATATATATATATATATATATATATATATATATATATATATATGAATGGTTATGGCTACGTAAGGAAATTGAAAGAAATTTTGAGATCCTTAGGACTTTTAAGTGTATTATCTATTACCCATCTGAAGATGAGTAGTAGATAATACACTTGAAAGTACAATACTAAGGATCTCAAAATTTCTTTCAATTTCCTTATGTAGCCATAACCATTCACATTTACAAAATGCACGTGTCTCAAGAAATAGCATCGTATATATATATATATATATATATATATATAATATATATATATATATATATATATATATATATATATATATATATATATATGGCATAAGTGCCAAGAGCAAAACAAAAAAGTCAGGGTAGTGAGACTGCAAAACTTTTCGTTCAATTTTTTACCTATTCTTTGTTTTGTGGCAAGAAAATGAGCATGAGTAAATACAGGATAATATATCCCTCAAGAATTCCCTGTTATAGCCTGTGGTGAATACAAGCGATGAATATTTTCTTAACCACTCCGCCTCTTTTTAAATGATGAATCGTTAACTGAATTTTTATTAGAAAAACGAAGTACAGTTTATAATGACTGTGTCAAGATTAATTTCACCAAACCAAAATCATGAAAAAATCGTGAACACTCGTGGTCTAGATCTTAACAGACACACCTTCTTTCTAATATTTACAGCTACATATAAATGTTAATAGGTTGGTGTTTATAAGTACCTAATTGTATGTCGCTAATACCAAGAATCGTGCGTGTTACGTAAGACCTAAAATCATACATACTCTATTTTCTTTTTCATTCGATATGTAACCTTGATTTTGGAAGGACCTTGAGCAATCATCTCTATGGTTACTGTGCCGTTTCTTTCGCGTTCTTCTCATATTCCGAAGCTACATCTGTCACCCTGTATACCTATGCTGTATAATCAGTAAATATTTCTTTCTCATATTTGATTATATCGTAATGGTATGGTTCAGACTTTCATATTTTTATTTGTATTGACTCTAAAAATAAAGAAATATAAAAAAAATCATCCTTCTCTTGAAAAACGAGCAAATGAATAAGTAAACAAATATACATCCACTAGAAAAGCACCTCCAGTATAGTTAAAAGATTCATTGTATTCGACTTAGGATAACCAAATCCAAGGTCTTTGTTTATGGGCCTCTCGAACAAGGAAAATTCAAAGAATATTCCACCTGCCCGTACTCCGAAGCGACTTTTATCAAAGACAATAGGCAGAAATAATTTCACGACATGCCTTGTTGAATAATGAATTTATGTATAATAATAATAATAATAATATTATTATCATCGGTAGTAGTAGTAACAATTTAAATCAGCGCAGGTAGAACGGTTAAAGGCGAGAGGGGAGGTGGTAAGGGTAAGGGATCACGAGGGATGACCAATAAGTTGGTAGAAGAATGCTGAGAACGCAACTGCCAGGAGGGAGAGGGAGAGGCGGGTTAAAGAAAGTTTATGGAAGTGATTAGGGAGGACACGAGGGTGTATGATGAGATGGAGGATGATGCAGGGGATAGGGCGATATGAAGACGATTGATCCGCTGTGGCGACCTAAATTTTATGAGCGTGACACCGGAACAGGCAAGGAAACTGCCCTCATCAATAAAAGCCCGGGATCGAAGAAAACATTAAGACGAAGGGAAAAATAAAGGTCAAGGACAAGGCAGAGATGAGGAAATGATACACAAAGGAAAAGGACAAGCTGAAAGAATAGTCAAAGTACTGAGGACCTAGAGACATGGCAGGATTAGGCCCTGAGATGATGACAGATCCAAAGAAAGTTCCAGAATCTGGAGGTGGATGGGAAGAAGCAGTTGGTGCACCGACCAAGTCATGAGCTACAAATCTTTACACAGTACCTGTAAGAGGAGGCTGCTTGGTGAGTGTTACACAGCCTCGGCAGTGGGGGAGGGATGCAACACGCTTTTCAGCAGAGCAGCGATGGAAGTAGTAGTGACAGAAAAGAGAAAGGGATGATACCTTATGGCGAAGAGAAAAAGAATCCAAAATTAAAAGTAAGAGAAGGGTCATTAATGAGTCTGTCTGTCTTAGATTCAACCCTTCAAGGAGATAAGTATAAGAAGATGCACCCCATATGCGCGAGCAGGATTCTAAGCAGGGACGGATAAGACCTTTATAGATTTTAAGTAACTGTAAAGAGGAAAAGTAATAACGAAAACGAAACAGAATCCCAAGTTTTTGGATGATTTAAAAATTTGGATTATATGATTTCTTCAAGACAAGTTAGAGGCTATCTGGATTCTTAATATGTTAATAGAATTAAGAGGGTAAATTTCGTAAGTTTTGAAGACAATAGAGCAATCAGTAGGAGATGAAGATAAAGAGATAGCCAGAAACTGTCTTGGAGGCATTGAATTTAACTAAATTTTGGCTGCACCACTAAGATACCCTCTGCAAGACAGAGTTGAGAGTAAAAGAAAGAGTGATATGAGACTGATTACAAGTAGTGGATGAAGGTTGTGAAGAAAAGGCAGAGGAAAAATGAAGGGTAGAATTGTCGGCAATGGTGCGAAGAATAGAAGAAAATGGGGACTGAAGAAGATCATTGATGAAGAGAGGAACAGAGTAGGTGAAATAACAGAGCCCTGTGGAACACCACTGGTAACATATAAAACGGCCAGAAAAACAGTGGAGAACAGAGAGAAGTGATAAACCCTTGGGCAGGGAGTTTGACCAATAGACCCTTGTGCCAGACTCTGTCAAAAGCCTTAGAGATATCAAAAGTGATGACAAAGGATTCTTCATAGTTGCTCAGAGAAGATGACCATACTTGAGTAAAATAGGACTGGAGGTCACCAGTGGATCTTGCCTTGCGGAAGCTGTACTGGTGTTCGGAGATAAGTGAGTTAGATTTAGGAAGTTCAAGAAGTGAACATTGAGCAAAGTTTCAAAAACTTTAGCAGTAGAAGAAGTTAGGACAATTGGTCGGTAGTTTGAAGGAAAAGAGCGATCACCCTTCTTAGTAACAGGTTGCAGTAGAACATGCTTCCAAGACGAAGGATAGAAACTGGTTGAGAGAATAAGATGAAAAAAGACGGCAAATCTCGGAGACAGTTTGTCTGAAAACTCCTTCAGGAACCTTGCAGGGATACCATCAGTACCAGATGCCTTGTTTGTTTTTAGCGAGTGAAGAACCTTATGAACTTTGCTTGAAGAAAGGATAAAGGAGGGCATAGGGTTAGAGAGGGGTAAAGATTGAGGGACTAGTGCGCTGGAGTCGTTTATAGAAGAGTTGGCAGAAAAATGAGAGCCAAAGAGAGTGGCTTTGTCAGTGGGAGAGCAAGCTATAGAACCAACAGAACGATTGAGAGGGGAAGCTTGAGTTAAAGAAGTTTTGGAGAGATTTTTGGCTAAGGACCAGAAACATTTATGATTAGGAGAAGAGTTGAGGCCATCAACTTTCCTTCTTATAAGGGAAGCTTTAGACCTTCGAATCTGAGCAGTACAGCGATTCCTAGTTACAATATAAGCAGAGCGAGTTAAATCAAATCAGGAGAGGTTTGGTACGACGGGTATGCCCGTTTCCTTGATAGGAGAAGCCGATGTCTTGATAATCAGGTTAGCAGAACAATACTGCCAATTGCTACTTGATATTTAAATTCAAAATTAGTAGTTTACTGAAAATTATACCACTAGACATGAATATTATTAACTGCACATATCATAAATATATTTATGAAAATAAATATTTTCTTAGTAACAACAGCAACAACAACAATAATAATAATTATAATAATAATAACATTTAGAGTACGTCTCTCAATAGGTTCACACTAATAAACACATGCTCGCCCTTGCGGACAGCAGCACTTGAATTCCGGTGGCACGAAGTATGAAATAAAAGGAAATCTCACTGTTCAAACGTTCACAATAGTTGCACCACTTTCATTATTTTTTTTCCATAGTATGAATACATACTTACTATACACATACATTTGAATATATTGTGGCAGTTAAAATATACAAGGGATGATTTTTTTCTAGGGAATGTTTTATACCGAGAAACTGTCAGCCACGTGTTACTTGCTGTCTCTTAGATTATTTTAATTCGCTAGCAGGACTTTTTTTTTATGAGTGTGACACCGGGACGGGCAAAGAATACTGTCCCCATCTTGCCCATGGACGGAGAAAAACGTTAAAAGTAGCAGCATACGAACAAGGGAGAAATAAGAGAATGGTACACAGTATAAAGTCAATATGAAAGAATAATAAAAGAAATGAAGACATGATAATGATGAGAAAGAAAGCAAAAGAGAGATTTAGAATGTTGTGGTTTGTCAGATGTGAAGGGATAAAAATGTGTACCAAATACTGTAGAGTATTCGGTGTGGCTGTGGGCATAGGAAAAAAAAAACGTAACTGAAGGACGATTTAGCATCGAGCTGGCATAAATCTAAATAGTTTCATTTATTTTAAATAAACAAGACTATGCAGCATCACTGACGCATTAAGACATTTTTTTTATGTAATCCTGGTCGCATTTTAAATGCATATCCTGCTGTTAAAAAAAGAAAAAAAAATATGGGTGTGGTGGATATTTCATGTTCGTGTGTTTTTTTTTTAATAATTTCCATCATCATGGAAAAGTATCTTCTACTAGGGAGGAAAAGCGATACGATATAACAGTAAACTTGTATTTTTATTTAAGAAAAATAAAATACTACTTGAAATTATTAAAAAGGGCTCTTCCAAAGATATTCGATTTATTCGCTCCTATACTCGCCAGACTGTCTCTACAAAATTTCCCCGTAATTTCCTTTTAATAATAATAATAATAATAATAATAATAATAATAATAATAATAATACCTTGAGTCTCGATATCTTACAGTTTATATATTGTCTCAAACTATATTGCTATGGAATTTTATACATTGAAGAACCATTTTTTTTTATTTTAGTAACCCAAAGTTGCTTATAAACACATTTTTTATATAACAGTTGTGTTATTTGTCATTTTGGAGTGATATGGTACAATTTAAGGAAATAAGTAACAAAATATTTCACAAAACGTCGTCTGCCGTAACTAATGACGTCACATGTAAACAACGTTGTTGCCAAACAAAAAACACATGTTAAGATAAACAATTTAAATTTTATTATTGTGATAACATTATTAATGGTCCATCTGATCATTACTTAATATTTAAATTATATGAAACATTGGCATCTCTTATTAAATTCTCATATTAATACTAAATCACTTAATGTAATATATCGATGAGTCAAGTAATAAATTAGTATTCCTTTTTAATTAGGTCGTTAGAGGTAGTGTAAGTTCAACAAACAATTAAATTTATAAATGAAAAAGACTTAGTTATGCGAAATAAGTCATCTTACTTCACGGCAAGAATGGAAATCAATAATACGAGAACACGTGATTTTATCCAACTTGCTGTGTGCTACAGATTCGCGGGGGGGGGGGGATATTTCAAGTATTTTAGTCTTACCCTTTCTTTGGTGTTATTGAAATACCTTTCTTTCACGATTACAAACAAAAACAGCATTAAAATGTAAAACAATTATAGCGTTTCTATTATATCTAACCTTACAACCATACACACATACATATAGAACAGCAGTTAAAAATTCTGACGACCATAGATGAATTGTGTTTGCTATAAACAGTGTTGTTGACCTATTTTAAAAACTACGAATATGAACAGCTAATAATGCCTACAACACTAGCTATCTTTACGGTCAGCATTTGAGTCATAAATACAATACCGGTCAGTACTTCTTTTAATGCTAACATTAGGTGTAATGTTGTAATACTCACAGTTATTCTTTATAGGGCTCCGATTGGGATACAAAAATTTGATATTCGAGACCACGATCTTCCCACTGACTGAGGTTTGTAGCTAACACTGATCTTGACAAGGTCGAAGAGCTCCTCTAAATAGGATCGTAAGGGATGATATTCGTTCGTCTGGCATCGCAGTCGTTGAAGGTCTCCTCCCATTTCTTTCGTATTTCCTACATTCAAAATGATATTTAGATTTTGCAGTATGTCAACTTTACCATGTTTCACTTCAAGAAGTTTAATATTTTAGAGTCGAGGAACTTTCCTGTTATCGGTTGTGCATTATTTCTTTACTTGTCATTATCACCTCGCTTGAAAATCTCGGTTTGCATCGGCCAACAAATTTAAGGCTTCTGTTAATTAGGTACGATATCTCCTTTGTTTACCATGTGCATGTGACTGTGAATCACCATTTGTTATCATAACATCCTATGAATTGCTGAATAGAAATGGAATTTAACCATAACTTAAAAATATAATAATAAATATTGTTAAGCCTATAGCGTGATCGGAGGGAAATATTTTTATTGTTTCTGGCCCGCTACAGACTTGAGTTACATCCATTAAAAGCCAACGCCTCAGTGCTCAGATACTAAAAATCGGTGTTTATTTATTTATTTATTTTTCTTATTTGGTAGGTATTGATATTTTTATTAAAAATTGAGGCGAGTGATTATTTTGTTTGCATTATTTGTATATCATGAGCATGTGCCTATGAACGACGAAGCTTAACAGTGATTTAGGAAACTGTAACTTCATCCTCTGAATTTCCACTTCTTTCATTCTCTTATTATTATTATTATTATTATTATTATTATTAGTAGTAGTAGTAGTAGTAGTAGTAGTAGTAGTAATAGTAGTAGTAGTAGTAGTAGTAGTAGTAGGATGAAGATTATGATATGGATAATAATAATAATTTGTAGCTCGGAATTGGTCGGTGCAGCGACTGCTTTTTCCCATCTACCTCCAGACTCTGGAACTCTCTTCCTCCTTCTGTCTTTCCTAATTCTTATGACCTTTCATCCTTCAAAAAGCAGATCTATCGTCATCTCAGAGCCTAGTCCTCAATATCTCTGGGTCCTCTGTACTTTGACTGGTTTTTTCTGTCTGTCGTTTTCCTTTGTGTGACATTACCTCATCTCTGCCTTGTCCTTAACCTTTTTCTTTTCCTTCGCCTTGGTATTTTCTCGTGCCCGGGCCTTTATTGATGAGGGCAATTTCTGCCTGTCCCGGTGTCACACTCATAAAAAAAAATATAATATAATAATATATCTATTCTATCTACCTTGACTATTTCCCTCTTTAATTGGGGGGTAGCCGACATAAAAAAAAAGAAAACAATAAGGTTATTATTATTATTATTATTATTAATATTATTATTATTATTATTATTATTATTATTATTATTATTATTATTATTATTATTATTATTATTATTATTATTCACCTTGGCAAAGCGGTAGCATCTGCGACTATGATGCATCAGGTCGAGGGTTCGCGCCCCGCCAACGGTCTGAGGTTAGCAAGGGCATGCACTAAGGGTGACGATTGCATCTGCCAAAACAATTCCATCGCAAAAAGGCAATCGTCTTAGCCCTTGGTAGAAAAAGGGAAAAAAAAGGTTCCGTGACGTAAAACCGAATCAATCAATTACTATTATTATTATTATTATTATTATTATTATTATTATTATTATTATTATTATTATTATTATTATTATTATTATTATTATAAGTGGTAGTATTAGTGCTGGTGGTGACAGTAATAGTTCAAGTTCTGCCCAAACTATCCATCCCCTTGTCTTCACAGTATCAGAATCTGTAAGCTTTTGCAATCACTTCGAATTCACTTTATCAGTACCCAGTCTGCAGTATTCTCTCTCTCTCTCTCTCTCTCTCTCTCTCTCTCTCTCTCTCCTCTCTCTCTCTCTCTCTCTCTCTCTCTCTCTCTCTCTCTTCGATTCCTTTTTTTTTCGGGACAGCCAAAAAAAAAATGAAAAAAGTCCCATCATCGGGCCCCAGTTACAAAAAAAAAAGAAAAAAAAGGAAAAGGGGCAGCTTAAGGACAAGGCAAAAGTATGAGAATGATAAATTATTAAAAAAAAGACAGGCTTATGTACGATTTACATTGTAGTGTTTTCTATTATCTCCTATACCAGAAACACGAACGAGAAAAACCCAATTTTCCTTTATATATATATATATATATATATATATATATATATATATATATATATATATATATATATATATATATATATATATATATATATATATATATATATATATATATATATATATATATATATATAGAAGCAAGGTGATAATAATATGTGCAGGATTCGGAAAATCTTAATTTCTCAGTAATATGAAATTGGACATAACTTCGTGATCACTTGAAAGTGCTGCTCAACCTCATGTGTTATAATTTTTTTAACCTTGAAGGTTCTCTTAGCTCTCAGATCTTCATGCATGAGTGTCCATTTGTATTCTTGCGCGTGCGTGTGTAATTACCTAATTGTGCTTACGGGAAAGAACCCTATGCTCGTAACTCCCCGTCTGCTTGTCGGTTCCATTTTCATACTCTCAATGATACTTATCATATTTGTTCTTAAAACTATGAATTGAGTTATCATTACTACCTCCTTGCTCAGCGAATTCCAATCATCAACTATTCTTACACTAGAACAGTGATTCCTTACAACCTGCAAAGAAGTTTTCTTACGAAGCTTCAAACTATCACCTCTAGTTCTAGAGCCAACCGTATAAAAATATCGATCTCTATTCACTCTGTTAAGACCATAAAAGAATATATAAAATGTCACTATATCCCCTTCATTCTTCTAGCCTCGAATAATGGTAAGTCTAATTCCCTCAGCCCCTCATCATCACTGAGCTTGCGTATTTCTGGCACCAGTTTCGTGACTTGTCTTTGAACTTTTTCCAGCTTATTTATATGGTTTTTTTTAATGTGGATTCCAAAAGGGGGCTGCATATTCAAGCTTTGACCTCACATAAGTTACGTAATTATTTCTGAACATTCCTTCTCCATGTGTCTGAATATTACCCTTACATTTGCTAAGGATGCTTGTGTAGTCCTTACTGTGTCATTTATAAGCATTTCCGGAAACAAATCTGCCAGTATGTTTACTTATAGACCTCTCTTCTTCTCCATCTCTTGAAGTTCTGCACATGCTATAGAGTATCCAAGCTTGGGCCATTTCGCACTTAAAACCATTCTCATTATCTTGCTTTTTGAAGTACCGAATTTCATTAGCCACTTTTCTGACCAATCATGCAGACTATTTAGGTCTTCCTGAAGTTCTCTACCATTGTTTCCGTGTCGTACTTTCTTCACAATCTCTGCGTCATATGCAAACATATTCAAGAATGAATTTACGGACTCTGGTAGGTCATTTATGTATACAATGAACAAACATGGCCCTAAAACTGAATCCTATGGGACCTACTAACCCTTTTCCTTTCAGACACTGTTTTACACTAAACCTCTGTTCCCTTCCTTCTAAGTACATTTTTATCCATTCCAAGACAATTCCACCTATTTTTTACACCACTTGCAGCTTTTTAACAAGTCTCCTATGTGGGACTGTATCAAATGGCTTCTGAAAATTTAGGAATATGTAATCCGCCCAGCCCTCTCTTTCATGTAAAATTCGACTTACCTCATCATAAAATTCTAATAAGTTTGTTACTGCTAATCTACTTTCTCTGAAACCGTATTGTCTCACTGACAAAAAGTTGAAGGATACCAAGTGAAGAGAGATATGTGTCCTAGTAGTTTCTCCATAACTTTGCAAACTTTGTTGGTCAAGGAAAAGGGCCTATTGTTTAGACTTGTAGCCTTCTCTCTTTGAAGATAGGTACAACGTTCGCTTGTTTGCAGGATCTTGGAATCTCCCCACATTCCTGCAACTTGTCAAATATGATGCATAACACCACCGATATTGGTATAGCACATTTCTTAAGCACGTAAAGGGATATGTCATCAGGATCTGTAGCTTTATGTGTATCAAACTCCATCAACGCTTTGCATATCTCTGTAGATGGAAGGATGATGTTCTCTAATACCGGCCCACGACGTCTTATCTCTGCAATATGAGGGGGTTGGGGCATTTTCTGCAGTCATTTTGCCTTTCTGGTAATATCCCTTTCATAATCTCCCTCTACCTCTCTTCTTTTACTTAGATAATCATTTCTTGATCTTCTGTAAGTCTGCCAGCCATTTATGTTTTTTTTTTCTCCTATGCATTGACTCTCCACTCCTTAGCTGTCATTACACATTATTGAGGCATGAATAGTTCCTACTACTAGTATTATTGTTATTATTATTATTATTATTTTTATTATTATTATCATTATTATTATTATTATTATTATTATTATTATTATTTTCTTATTATTATTATTATTAGTAGTAGTAGTAGTAGTAGTAGTAGTAGCAGTAGTAGTAGTATGTGAATGTACTGTTGCATAAAGGTTGTATGCTGTCGTATTAGTGGCTTTTAATTATATATTTGGATGCAGTGCTGAGGTAAATAAATACTAGAATGCTAGTCAGCGTTGGAATTAGTTGACGAGCATAAGTAGAGGGAGAAACGAGGAGCAGAGGCAGAGAACCGGTGCTGAAAGGAATCTGTCGGCTATGTCAGATCAGAGAACCCAAAGAGTGCTGAGATTGTTTGGACATATGGAAAGAATGACTAATAAGAAGTGCGGAGAGCAAAAGTAAGTGGAGTTTGGCCGACAGGAAGAGCTTTGAGTGCTCGTGGTATGTCAGTGGAGCAAGGTAGAGAGTGCAATAAAATAGGGATGGGTGGAGAGAGAGACTGTGCAGAGGTGTCGCAGGCTAAATGTTTTTTCTAGCTCCTGCTTAATGCTGTAAACTGGGAGGGGCGGATATGGAGGTGTTGACAAGAGAGGAAGAAGAGGGGATGAACCTGCTTCGTCTATCGGCCTCCACTGCAGAAGGTAATTGTTCAGTTACTTAGTGGATGACCCACTTTGGTTGGTGGTGGAGGATGATAGTAGTGACTCTGTCATCAAGGAAGATAATTGTGACCCTTTATCAACAAGATGCTAAAAAACAAGCGAGGGGGTGAATCTACTTTTACATAATACTTACCTAATTGCTTATGGGAAAGAGCCCAATTCTCGTGACTCCCCGTCTCCTGATCGGTTCCATTTTTATACTCAATGATGCTTATCGTATTTGTATGTAAAAACTATGATTGAGATACCATAAACTACCTCCTTGCTTAACGAATTCTAATCACCAGCTATTCTTATAATAAAAAAAAAATACTTCCTTAAGTCCGGCAAAGTTTTCTCACGAAGCTTTAAACTGTGACCTCTAGTTCTAAAGCCAGCCATATCAAAATATCGATCTCTATCCACTCAGACAAAACCATGAAGGAATTTAAAAATCATCACAATATCCCCCCCCCCCCCGCTCATTCTTCTAGCTTCAGTCTCTCCTCATAACTGAGATTGAGTATTTCCAGCTCCAGTTTTGTATTACTATTGTTATTATTATTATTATTATTATTATTATTATTATTATTATTATTATTATTATTATTATTATTGCAAGACGTGCTGATGGTACGAAATGCTCGATATCAGTGCCCTGGATATTTCTTTGCCTTTTTGCTTTTATTTCTGCCTTTTTTTTTTATGGAACAGTAACTGTTTTTTCAATGTACTTTTTGCATGTCCATAACTTTGCTTTTCTTCTGATCTCATCTGTGATAAGCATCAAAGTTATTATTATTATTTCAGGTGTTGTTTGAACTATATATATATATATATATATATATATATATATATATATATATATATATATATATATATATATATATATATATATATACATATATATATATATATATATATATATATATATATATATATATATATATTATATATATATATAGATAGATAGATGTGTGTGTGCTTATGTGCTTGTGTGTGCAAATACTTATATACTGAAAATTTTAAACCATTTACATATTTGGATGACACACACGAATAAGGCAG
Organism: Halocaridina rubra; assembly: GCA_037179515.1. Taxonomy (NCBI): domain Eukaryota; kingdom Metazoa; phylum Arthropoda; class Malacostraca; order Decapoda; family Atyidae; genus Halocaridina; species Halocaridina rubra. Next base: position 27,192 of record JAXCGZ010011436.1, on the reverse strand, counting down.
CATTGGAAATTATGAAACACATACGACATACTCTTCTATTATTTTCAAGACTGAGTTATCCAAATTTCTTTAGCACTTAATAATAATAATAATAATAATAATAATAATAATAATAATAATAATAATAATAATAATAATAATAATAATAATAATAATAATAATAATAATAATAATAATAATAATAATGATAATGATATTATTATTATTATTATTATTATTATTATTATTATTATTATTATTATTATTATTATTATTATTATTATTATTATTATTATTACTTTCAATGTAAATTTGTGGCACTAATGAACGCTCACTGAACCAGGATAAATTATGCCAAATTATCATCGTTAGGGGAGGAAAATATCAATAATATCAACTTTGAATGATTTACAAAATTTTTATTTGCTAATATACCCATATAAATCCTGATTTCTCTCTCTCTCTCTCTCTCTCTCTCTCTCTCTCTCTCTCTCTCTCTCTCTCTCTCTCTCTCTCTCTCTCTCTCTCTCTCTCAAGGTTTTCCTTCATTTATTACCCCGCTCAAAATTTTCGCAATAGGTACGCCGTGTATCCTGTTCTGTGGGACCCGGGTTCGATTCCCTACTACAATATGGATAAATATGGATATATGTCCATTACCAAGGAATTATTTAATATCCTGCAAGTGATAATTCATCTTTGTTGTATGAATAATGGTGTCTACGCGTAGACAAATCCAGAATATATTGTATACACATGGAAGAGCTGTACCAAATGATCTCCTGTTTGGATGAGTTCTGTTTCATCACTCACAGAGAGTTAAGGGGGGTTTACACGGTCAAACGGTTCGTCGAACGCGGTTCGACAGACAAGTGTTTGAAGTGATGTTCGAACGTGTGAACGGGGTATTTGGTTGTCGACACGGTCAAACGGTTCGTCAAACGCGGTTCGACAGACAAGTGTTTGAAGTGATGTTCGAACGTGTGAACGGGGTATTTGGTTGTCGAACACGTTCCGTGTTCGACAACCAAATACCCCGTTCACACGTTCGAACATCACTTCAAACACTTATCTGTCGAACCGCGTTCGACGAACCGTTTGACCGTGTAAACCGCCCTTTAGATGTGTATTATTGTAATCTTGTAGGAAGTATAGATTAGATAAATACAACATCATTGTGAAAAAAAAGACACTAATTTAGCACTACCTTATTTATATTCTAAATGATTTGCTCTGTGCAAATTTTTGTGTTACTTTTCTTCCATCACCATATAAAACTTCTAAAAAATAATATCATGTCAGGGATCGTGCTACATGCATCGTATTAAGAAATAATCTTGGGCAATGTTTCACGGCACATGATCAGATGTGCTTTGATGGAAAACAGGAGTCCTGATTGTATGTTATACCCGACTGATAAACGGCAAAACATCCAGTGTTCTTATATATCTATGTTGTTGTTGTTTTGTTTTCAGCGAAAAGGTCGTGTTACTTAAGGACTTTAGGAGGCAGTCCTGCTTTTGGAACTAAGGTGTTCCGATATCATATGGAAAACTAGTTCTTAAAAGATTATGGTTGCGTGTATCTAGGTCAGATTCTATGGCACCGGATGAATCTCTCTCTCTCTCTCTCTCTATATATATATATATATATATATATATATATATATATATATATATATATATATATATATATATATATATATATATATATATATATATATATATTTCAAATATCCACCTTTAGTTTATATTCACCAGAACAAACAAACATCCTTCATTTCCATTTTTGTACAATGGTTATTCCTCTAAAAATAAAAGTAACTTATAAGTAGGCATGTAATTGAACTAATAAGTAAGAGGGTAATACATACAGTTAAATTAAATGTAGCTTCCCTAGAAAATAATATTGTTGTAATAAAAATGTTAATGATAAAGTAGTAATAATAACATTCGGTACAGTATCGTTATTATCACCATCATCACCATATTTGTTTTCCTTACAATGAGAATAGTTAGTTCTTAACTTAGAGAACAGAGAAGTCGATATCAGTTTACATATAGAGAGGTTAGTGTTAAGGGGAATTGCATTAAATCATTAAGTTTAGTTTATGTGTGATTAGCCACTATTTGTCCAAAAGAAAACTATATAGTTTGCCTTTGAAAGCTGTGAAGGAGGATGCATTTTTAAGATAGCCAGCTAGGATAATGATGGTCCAATATTTTGTATACAAAAGCATAAATAGCATAAGTGACCTTGTTTTCTGCCCGCAGCCACCTAAGTTTATTGAGAGCTGGTGTGATGTGGTCATATATTCTTATTCCTCCCAGGGCAACTCGAGCTGCAAAATTAATAAGCTTCTGTATTCTGTTTATCTGAGTCTTAGTGGTAGCTCCCCAAACAGTTGTGCAGTAATTACTGTGACTTAGGGCTAGAGATTCAACAACAGTTATTCGAGTGGTAGTCTCAAAATTGTCTTTTATACGTGATAAGTACATTAATGCTCCTAAAACCTTTTTGCATACTTTATCTATGTGGGAGTCAAACAACATGTAGTTATCAAAGTGAATTCCTAGGTATTTGACTGTTTTGCTAGGTGTAATAATATTGCCGCAAAAATTAATTGTTGTGTTCTCTGGAATTTGTGCTATATGGAACCTTGAACCAATTAACATGCATTGTGTTTTACTTTCGTTAATCAACAGCCCAATTTCTTGGAAAAAGGTTTTAATTTTTGACAGAGTGTTTTCTGCTCTTAAGGTTAGCTCTGGGAGACTATTAATATCACCACTAAGGAGTAGTTGAGTGTCATCTGCATATTGTACGACTAGACAGTCAGAAATGAAAGAAGATAGATCATATACGTAAATGGAGAAGAGAATAGGACCAAGTACTGATCCCTGTGGAACACCAAATGATAAATTTTTTGGCATAGATATAATGTTTGCGACTAGATAGATACTCTCTAAATCAGCTCGATCAATATTTAGGTTAATTCATTAACTTATAAGAATTTGATGGTTTACGCTGTCGAAGGCTTTTGATAAGTCTAATGATACAAGCAGAGATATATTTTTGTTCATATCTATATTATTATAGATACTATTCGTAACTATGAGCAGTGCAGTTTCCGTCGAGAGTTTCGGTTAATAGCTAATAGTCTATTTGACTCTAAATATTACATAAGTTGGGATGCGACAATTTTTTCTAATATTTTAGAGAAAATGGATAGCAGGGAAATGGGACTATAGTTTGTCACATCTTCTCTGTCCCCCTTTTTATGCAGAGGTATTACATGTGATTTTTTCCAAGAGTCAGGAAACTTTTTAGTAACAATTGAAGTGATCATAATAGTTAGAATATAAGATACAATCTTTCTGGTGAATATATATATATATATATATATATATATATATATATATATATATATATATATATATATATATATATATATATATATATATATATATATATATATATATATATATATATATATATATATACGCCTATTTTTCTATCTGTCTACTTGTTTCCCTTTACAGAAGTCACTTTTTGTATCAGAGCAGGTTATGTTATAATACAGAATTACATTTTTAGTCCACAGTATCCAAATGCCTTCTGCTACTGTTTGAAATCATCAAAGACGTTGCATTTAAATGAGATAAAAAACAAATTAGATAGAAGCAGCTTAAAAATAGGGCATTTGAATTTTATGACTGACCTGAAAACCATTTTGATTTGCAGAGGAAATTAAACCCACAGGTCATGATGACTGTGATTTGGTGATAGTCTTGTCATGAGTGGTCGAATGTAAATGTGTGATGATCTTTTCAATATGACTCATGTCAGTTGCCCAATAAGAACCAAGGAAAGCTCTTACGACGCACAAAGAGAAAATCTGTTTAGATGACCTTTACAATTATACGGTTATATTGATCACCAGTGACTACTCCGCAGTTATTAAACTATGCAGGGAAATGATGGGTGCAAAGGCCCCACTTCATGCTCTGATGTCAAAAGTGGAGCTTTGCTATATTGGGTGGGCGAGGGGAAAAATACAGTTAATTGCTTTTCTGTTGAAAGACCCCCAAGAAGCCGAACTGGATTATGTAACTGATACACCCAAAATATTTGACAGATTTACGTTTACGTACGATTCATATTCAAAACCCGAAAGCTCTCGCGTCATGAGAGATGGTCGAGTCAAAGCACACACCCATCATAGAGTTCTGGATGGAGTTTTCCTATCAGAGCCCACTGGTATGACTTGATTTTTAGCAGGAGAAAAATACAAAGAAGGGGATTCCTTGTCCCTCGCTGTGCCTCATTTCGACGACTATTACTACAAGTATGGTTACACGAAAAAGAAATTTTTTATTCTCGACTGGGAAGAAACAGAGAAGAAACTGCAGCGTAAAGGAAAAAAATAAACTTTGTGGGAATCAGTACTTTCGGCTCCACACTTGGATAGAACCCACCCACCCACAACTACAAATATGGACTTTCCGGACATATATATGACCAACGAGTAAATACGTTTTCCAGACCCAGAACTATAATGCGTAATTATTTGTATGGAAATTATTTAAAAGTACTCATCTAATTTTGCGCGAGAGTGACATTTTTCTTCTTATAGAATAGTATTATGGTTTTGATCGCTAATAGTGCCTGAGAGAAAGTGTGATTCGTGTTCCTCAGATCTGCCTTGTTGCTCCTGTACATATACACACAGAGAGAGCCCATTATTTACCCACAGCACCATTTATAACCATATTCAATATAATTTGTTCAACATAATAAAAATGTCGGTGTTTTATTAACAATAGAGATAAAGTTAGTTCACAGATTAGTTAGCATAAACAAATGCGTAAATGAAAGTTTGAATCATATATATATATATATATATATATATATATATATATATATATATATATATATATATATATATATATATATATATATATATATATATATATATATATATATATATATATATATATATATATATATATATATATATATATATATATATAGGGTTGAAAAGCTTGATTTATTGCAGTTTAAAGTATTTGATGTCAAAATATTGAATATAGAGCTCAGTAGCCGTATTGTAAATGTAACAAGATTTCTCTATTTTTATATTTTGCATTACCTCCCTTTCCATATGTCCTTTATTCCCAAGGACGCTCAATGCATTTATCTCTTACGTAACTTTGTTGAGAGTGTCAACATATTCCTCTTATAAAACTAAGTAGGTTTGCAAAAGTCTTGTGTGTCTTTTTATTGCTTTTAATCTCCATATGTGTGCGTTCTCTTAAATAAATTACTTTATTGGTAGGATTGTATTTTTTCCGACCGACTGTAAGCACCATGTAAGTTTATAATAACCTTATAGCCCAGTATATGGGTCTGGTTTAGTGAGGGCATTTATTAAACACTGTGGTTTATTCGTTCTTCAATACTGTATTGATTTTAAATGTTTTAGTGGTAGAGCATTTTCATAAAATTCATGCTGAAAGCATATTACCTAATATTTACGTCTTATCTTGACAACCTTTGAGCGGAAGTTACAACCTCATGGATGCGTTTTATCTTGATTAGAATTTATACAAGATATTGCGTCATGTACAGAATAGCCTTGCAATGAATGTGAATTTAAAAAAGAAAATAATTTTAATCCTCGATTGAAATTCGTTGCCATAATTTTTATGTAAATAATCAATATTAACACTCACCAATAGTCCTTGAAAGCAAACACTCATAATAATATATCATAATTGTTGAATAATAATAATAATAATAATAATAATAATAATAATAGTAATAATTACATCAACAACAATAATAATAATAATGATAATAATAATAATATTAATTATTATTATAATGTCATTATTATTATTATTATTATTATTATTATTATTATTATTATCATTATTATTATTATTATTGTAATTATTATTAGTGCCGTTGTTGTTGTTGTTGTTAAGGCTGGACTATTACACCATGATGATATAATATACGAAAATGGAGGGTTGGTCAAAATCCAGTCAGTTAGGAGGTAACTTATAATCAAAATTACTAGAAAACACCCACATCCAATATCATAACCTAACCTAGCTCATTGGTGCAGTAGTACAATTATACTTCGTTATATTCATTGCCATATGTTGACTTACAAAGCAGCTCTAGGCGTATAAATATGGAGACTTGAGAAGTAGAGCAAACTATTCAGAAACCCCATATCACATTTACCAAAAACTCTCACGCCCTGACGGTGGGAAAAAAAAATTACTTTTACCATAGACATCCGCGCCATGAGGGTGATAATGTCCATCATCATGCGTCAGTGTATTTAAGTAGCCTTGACTGAAAGGCTGAAATGAACTAAAAATACAACAAAGTACTATTCAAATTTAAGGAATCATGGGGAGTTTTCTTCCCCTCTCATCATTCGGTTCTCTATATCCAAAGCTTTAAAGTAAAATCACGCAGTGGGTCGTCTTTTAGCCGGGGACTCACCATGACACTCAAATTCCAAGTTTATTTGTGTCAATAAATATAGTCATTGGTTGTAGTCACCGTGGCCAAGTCCCTATCAAGAAGGCAATCGTCCTAGCCCTTGGTATAAAAGGGAATCCGTGACGTAAAACCGAATGAAAAGATATAGTCACTGGTTCGAATAAGGCATATGAATGTGGGATTAGGCATTCAAACAGCAAATGCTGTATATAAACAAACTTGTATATACATCCATATATATATTCACTCTCAAAATGGCCCCATACCCCCATGTAACGGGGTGGCCGAGCCAAAGAACACATATTCACCACAAGCCATGACATCAATCACTCCTCTTAGCTCCTTGGAGACAAAGGGTTGCCATTACTCCCCTCAGTCTTGCTTAGGTCATCCGTTGGATAGGTAGACAAGGATTTTCTGCTTCTTATTTGTAAACATGAAACATATAACTGCCTAGGATCAAGATATCGAACCTACATGATAAATACAATTCAGAATGCATGGGCACTTAGTTGGGAGCCCCTCTAGCATACTGATCTTTTTTAGTAATTGAATAATTAATTGCTTTGAATATAAGTTTCCGTGTAAATTCTTTTCCATAAAGGTGTAAAGTGTGATGTAAATAGCCCGTTTTATTCAATTATGCAATTTGCCGAATCTTTTTAGTTGTATAAATAAGTGCATTGTTTAATCTTATTAATTACTTTTGCTGCATAGTGAAGAGGAAGCGTTCTAAATGTTTCTGCAGCCTATTATTTTTGTACAAATACGGGCGAAAGTAAATCAAGAACAGACAGAATTATAAAGAGAACAAGATATGCTCTTCATTAGTGGAGATGTCGTCTTTAGTGATTTTCTTTAAGAGCATAATCTTTTGAGCAGTGTTGAAATGCGTTTTAATTGGAGTGCAGAAGAGAGAAAAAAAAGCTACATAGGATAAGGAGAAAATGAGCAAACTTCCAAAATTAGCGTCCTAGTTTAGCAAAGGCGATTTGTCTTTAGATACATTTCTCCTCCAGGTACATCATCGACGTCTACATCCTCTCCTGCAGTCAGTGATCCAGTTTTAACAGACATGCCAGTGGTGTCATGACTTGATCTTGCTGCTGAAGATACTCAGCATGAGGAAATAACTAAATCTATAACAATATAGGAGTTGCTTATTCAAGAAACTTATGAAAAATTTAGCTTCGTAGCTTAATGATACAGTGGTCTGTGAATTGGCTTTCACTGGTGTGTGGCAAAAACGACATCCTGAAGAAAACTGACTTCAGCCTTTTTGAACAGCAATATGCAAAATAATTTTGCAAATATTTATACTGAACACTTGCACCATAATGTTTCAATGTGTCAACATTTTATGTTTTGTTCCTGTTAGTGCTTTTGAAGCTTAGGGTCCCAATATCCTTCAGTCCCCAATGATATTATTTATTTTATATTCAACCGACCCTGAATGTCTAGAAAAATAGCAAAATGGCTAAGAATGCCATTCTTAGACATTTTGTTCCATAGACAACCTTTCATTAAGAATTGCTATATTTAGAATGAAGGATGTAAAGTGTTGGGTGCATTGAAATGAGTGATGAAGAATAGAGGGTTGGAAATGAATGTTAAGAAAGTTTTGTATGAGAAAGTGGTTGTGCCAACTGTGATGTATGGATCAGAGTTATGGGGGTATGAAAGTGAGAGACGGAAACTAAATGTGTTTGAGATGAAATGCCTGAGGAGTATGATTGGTGTATCTCTGTTGGATAGGGTTAGGAATGAAGTGGTGAGAGCAAGAACAGGTGTGAGGAGAGAATTTGCAGCCAGAGTAGATATGAATGTTCTGAGATGGTTTGGCCATGTGGAAAGGATGGATGATGAAAGACTGCTGAAAAAGGTGATGAATGCGAGAGTTGATGGGAGAAATGCTAGAGGGAGGCCTAGGTTTGGGTGGATGGATGGAATAAGGAGAACCCTGAATGATAGGAGGATGGATGTGAGGGAAGCAAGTGAGCGTGCTAGGAATAGGAATGAGTGGCGAGCGGTTGAGATGCAGCTCTGATGGGCATCTGCTATTACAGAGGTAGCCCTGTGGTAGGGGCAGTAAGGGAGTTGGCAGTTATGAAGCGACACAGGTTGTGGAAGAGCCGGGAGGATGGGCTGTGGCACTCCAGCAGTGCCATCTGAATGGTCGCTAGCTCCCTCGTCATCGCCCATAGAGCAAAGTGATCCCCTTATTGTTTTTTTTTTTTGTATCGGCTACCCCTCAATTAAAAGGGGAAACAGCCAAGGTAGATAGATAGAATAGAAAAGTAGTCACCGTGGCAAAGCACTAGCGTCCGCGAATCTGAGACGGCAGGTTGAGGGTTCGCGCCCTGCCACGGTCTGAGGTTAGCAAGGGCATGCACTCAGGGTAACGATTACATTTGCCAAAACAAGTCCTTTGCAAGAAGTCAACTGTCCTAGCCCTTGGTAGAAAAGAGAGTCCATAACGTAAAACTGAATCATTGATATTGTTAGAAAACCCACAAATAATCTATCTTATGTGCATTTTTATTCTGGTCATGATCTCAAAATAAATAAATCCTATATTTTCTTCAACGTTTCTCCAAGCCTTCCATATTGTAAGCCCAGAATTCCTTGATGATGAGATTGATAAAATCTTTGATATTGGAAAAAATCCTTATCTCAATTGGTTATTAAATATTTGCTTCAGTGCTGCAAAATTCATATTTCATAGACCATCCCTCTCCCTCCTTAATGTTGTTTCGAATTTTAATAATGCCCTAGTTATTCCCTATTTTCAGGGATATCATAGCTTAGTCAAAATGTTGAGAATATTAAATGTCCGTTTAGTTTTCAAATATGATAATACTTTTTGCAATATGTTGATTGAAAATAGTACAGTTTCAGCTTTTGATATTATATATAAGATTCCGTGCAAAGATTGTGATAGGTATTATGTTGGTCAGACTAGCAAATCATTAGAGTTTCGTGTCAATCAACATGAATATAAAGTTCGGAATTGTTAGTCTTCCAGTGCTTTGTTCAAGCATTATGCTGATTGCAATCATCATATTGACTTGAACAATGCTTCTGTCTTTGTAAGAAGTATTGATATTATTAATAGAGACAGCTTGGAATCTGCAATAATTAACTTTACCGAGCATTGAAATATTAACTTATGTCATGGTTTATTTATAATTGATCCCATGTTATCAAGTATGCGTCATTTGAGTTTGAAAAAAAGTAATTTTGAAAATAACATAATATTCTTGTTATCTATAATTAATTCATTCTTACTTAATTTATTTTTGTTATTAAGTACTTTCTTTTCTTTTATTATTACTATTATTTTACCATTATTGTTATCATTTCATAATTACTACATTATTAGCTTTACAATAATATTATTGTCAGTATTTCTAATATTATCATTATTATTGTTATTTTTTGCTTTTCTGTGTTTTCTTGATTACTGTTTATATCATTATTTTTGTCCTTATTGCTGTACTGTTGTTATTGTTGGTTGTTATTAATATTATTATTATTATTATTATTATTATTATTATTATTATTATTATTATTATTATTATTATTATTAAATTTAGTGTGTTTTGTACACTATTACTACAATTGTTAGCAATTTAATATGTTCCCGTTTCCTCCTGCTAGTGACCGTATCCAATTTACCTGGTTTTCACATCTTCACCAAAGGCATAACCATATGGTATTATGGTCTAGCACATGACTTGCTTTGATGGGTTGCTAATTTCCTTTTTTCGCCTGTTTTCTGTATGTATATATATCGCCTCATTCGTTTGTACAAATCAGATTCCTCTGAAGATAAGTAATACATTTGAAAGTACTATGTACTAAGGATCTCAATATTTTTAAATTTTCTTACGTAGCCATAACCATTCACAAATTCACAATTTTCATGTGTTTATCGTGACTTTTTTTTTTTTTTAGTGTGACACCGGGACAGGCAGAAACTGCCGTCATCAATAAATGCCAGGGCACGAGAAAATACCAAGACGAAGGAAAAGAAAAAGGTTAAGGGCAAGGCAGAGATGATGTAATGTCACACAAAGGAAAACGACAGACAGAAAAAACAGTCAAAGTACTGAGGACCCAGAGATATGGAGGACTAGGCCCTGAGATGACGATAGATCTGCTTTTTGAAGGATGAAAGGTCATAAGAATTAGGAAATACAGAAGGAGGAAGAGAGTTCCAGAGTCTGGAGGTAGATGGGAAGAAGCAGTCGCTGCATCGACCAATCCGCGAGCTACAAATCTCCACACAGTACCTGTGAGATGAGGCCGCTTGGCGAGTGTTTCGTGGCCTCGGCAGTGGAGGAGGGATGCAACTCGCCAACTCATCAGAGCAGCGATGGAAGTAGTAGTGATAGAAAAGCGAAAGGGAAGATACCTTAAGGCGAAGAGAGAGAGAATCCAGGTTAGAAGTAAGAGAAGGATCATTAATGAGTCTGACTGCCTTAGATTCAACACTATCAAGAAGATAAGTAAAGGAAGAAGCACCCCAGATGTGTGAGCAGTATTCTAAGCAGGGGCAGATAAGACCTTTGTAAATTTTAAGTAACTGCAATGAGGAAAAGTCATGACGAAAACGAAACAAAACCCCCAATTTTTTGGATGAAGATTTAGAAATTTGGATTATGTGATTCCTCCAAGACAAGTTAGAGGCTATATGGATTCCTAATATATTGATAGAGTTAAGAGGGTAAATTTCATTAGTTTCGAAGACAATAGGGTTATCAGGAGGAGAAGAAGATAGAGAGATAGCCAGAAACTGTGTCTTGGAGGCATTGAATTTAACTAAATTTAGAGTGCCCCATTCAGATACTCTGCAAATCGGAGTTAAGAGTAGAAGAAAGAGTGATACAAGATTGATTACGAGTAACAGATGAAGGTTGTGAAGAAAAGGCAGAGGAAAAGTGAAGGGTAGAATCATCGGCAAAGGCATGAAAAAGAGAGGAAGATGGGGATTGTAGAAGATCATTGATGAAGAGAAGGAAGAGAGTAGGTGAAAGAACAGTGCCCTGTGGAACACCACTGGAAACAGAGAAAGGGCTAGATGTCGCGCCATCAACAACTACAGATATAGAATGGTCAGTAAGAAAACTGGAAATCAGAGAACAGAAAGAAGGGGTAAAGCCATAGGCAGGTAGTTTGGCCAACAGAGACTTGTACCAGACTCTGTCAAAAGCCTTTGAGATATTGAGAGCGATGACAAAGGATTCCCCAGAGTTCCTCAGAGAAGATGACCATACATGAGTAAGATAGGACAGGAGATCACCAGTGGATCTTGCCTTGCGGAAGCCGTACTGGTGATCAGAGATAAGTGAGTTAGATTCAAGGTGTTTCAAGAAGTGAGCATTGAACAAAGTTTCGAAAACTTTAGCGATAAAGGAGGTTAGAGCAATAGGTCGGTAGTTAGAAGGAATAGAGCGGTCACCCTTCTTAGGAACAGGTTGAACTAGAGCATGCTTCCAAGATGAAGGATAGATACTGGTTGATAGAAAGAGGCGAAAAAGACGGCAAAGCACGGGAGCCAGTTCATCTGCAAACTCCTTAAGAAACCTTGCAGGGATACCATCGGGACCAGATGCCTTGTTCATCTTTAGTGAGCGAAGAACCTTATGAACTTTGCGTGAAGAAAGGATAAGGGAGGGCATAGGATTAGAGAGGGAAAAAGACTGAGGAACAGGTGCGCTGGAATCGTTGATAAAAGAGTTGGCAGAAAAATGAGAGCCAAAGAGAGTGGCTTTGTCAGTGGGAGAGCAAGCTATAGAACCATCAGAACGAATGAGAGGGGAAAGCTTGAGTTACAGAAGTTTTTGGAGAGGTTTTTGGCTAATGACCAGAAGCATTTGTCAGTGGGAGAGGAGTTAAGGTCATCAACTTTCCTTCTTATAAAGGAAGCCTTAGACCTTCGAATCTGAGCTGTACAGCAATTCCTAGCCATAATAAAAGCAGAGCGAGTTAAATCAGAAGGAGAGGCTTGGTAAGATCGGTGAGCCTGATTCCTAGCCTGGATAGCCATGGAGCAGGCACGGTCAAACCAAGGCTTAGGGGGAGAGAAAGTTTTTGTAGAAGAGGGGATGTACACCTCCATTCCCGCGGTCATGATCTCGGCAACTTTTAGAGCTACCTGATCAGGGTTGCGGGACCGAAAGCAGTAGTCATCCCATGGGAAGTCAAAGAGAAAGTTATGCAAATTTTCATGTTGGGTTTGCTCGAAGTGCCAAAGGCGGCGCTGAGTAGGAGGGATTGGTGGTGGGGGAGCAAAAATGGAAGAGACAGAGATCATAGAGTGGTGAGATTTACCAAGAGGGGAAAGCACAGAATAAGAGTAGTTTGAAGGGTTAGAAGTAAAAAATAGGTCAAGAGTGTTTGCAGCATGTTCGTGACGATCAGGAACGCGAGTAGGATGTTTGATAATTTGCTCCAGATCGTGAGTAATAGAGAAAGCAACAGCCTCGCTTCCTCCCACATCAGTGTGAGGAGAATGAAGCCACTCACTGTGGTGTACATTGAAGTCTCCAATGTAGAGAACTTTGGCATGTGGGTGAGAAGATAGCAAGGACTCATGGCACGAGGAGAGATATTCAAAGAAAGACACAAACTCGGTGGAGTTTGGAGAACAGTAGCAGAAGCAAAGGATGATAGTGCTAGTGGAGAGATAGACTTATAGACAGAGAACATCAAAGTCAGGAGATTCAAGGTCCATGAGCCTCACAGTAGGAGTGTTAATGTTGCAGTATGCACAGACCCCACCTTTGGAACGAAAACGAGTATACAGATTATAGTGGGAGATTTGGAATGGATCAGTGGAAGCATGTATAGACAACTGGTTTTCAGATAGGAGGAGGAGGTTAGGGAGGAAAGTGCCCAAGTGCTGTTCCACAGACGAAAGATTAGAGTTCAGCCCACGAATGTTTGAATAGTGAGGAGTGAAAGAAGCAGATCTCTTGGGAGGTGCAAGGTTAAGAGCAGAACCATTACTACCACCAGGCGTGTGTGCCCTCAAGCCAATGGTGGAGTCAACACGATCCCCGGAGATTCTTCGCACCCCACTATGCCGGGTACTGGGGGCCATTAGTTGTGAACCTTCCATATATTATAACAAAATGTGAGGAAAAGGAAAGTAAAAGAGACAGATGTGCAGAATGTTGTGACTTGTCAAATGTAATGGAATAGCAAGAGATGTGTAATGAATATGCCAGAATATTCAGTGTAGATATAGGCATGAGGAAAGAACCGTCTTGAAGGAAGAAGTATATATATATATATATATATATGATATATATATATATATATATATATATATATATATATATATATATATATATATATATATATATATATATATATATATATATATATATATATATATATATATATATATATATATATATATATATATATATATATTGTGATAAGGACAGATTTTTCCTCTAACATCTGTAGTATAGTTGTCTTTATGTGTTCATAACTCATTGTGCTCCACTTGTATTGTCAGATATTTCATTTCATTTTTTTAAATATATTTGTCGAAGGTATATTTTTTTCCGTACAGTGTTCCTGTTCTGGAGAAAAGTCGGTTGTTGATCAAACACAGGTAGTCAACTTAGAATATATGAAGCTAGATATTTCGAATAAGCATCTGGAGCAAATTGTTCTTAAGAAACTCTTGTAAAGCATATTTTATAAACTAATTTGATAGGTAAATTAAAAATAAAATAAAAACTTCAGTCACTTATTTTTTTATGAGTGTGACACCGGGACAGGCAAAAAACTGCCCTCATCAATAAATGCCCAAGCACGAAGAAAACATAAGGCGAAGGGAAAGAAAAAGGTTACGGACAAGGCAGAGATGAATTAATGATACACAAAGGAAAAGGAAAGACTAAAAGAATAGTCAAAGTACTGAGGATCTAGAGATGTGGCAGAATTAGGCCCTGAGATTACGATAGCTCCGCTTTTCTAAGGAAGATAGGTCATAAAAATTAGGAAAGACAGAAGAAGGAAGAGAGTTCCAAAGTCTGGAGGTAGATGGGAAGAAGCAGTTGATTAAGAACATAACAGACGCAATCTTGGTCTGTATGTATTTTTTTTTTCATTGCACCGATTGGACCAAATTAGGAAAAGTTTTGCCATCTGAGAAAATTCTTGGAAACCTAACGATATATTTTTATATCCAGTCGTGAAATTGTGCTTATAGACATTAAAAGGACACGGAAATTATTATTTCTTAACTACGTCTAACTATAAACTGGAATGAGGTTCCAGAACTGTTGATATAGCATTTGTAAGCTTAAGAATAGTCCCCTCAATTTATACTGAAACCTTATTTTACTGCCAAGGAAAACTGGAATTCGCATCACGAAATGAAGCCATTCAAGTCCTGCTATAAATTTCGGACATGAATAGATGCTTAATAAAAGACGTTATACAGTATTTTCATTGGGGACCGCCGTAGCGTAATGAGTGCTCGACTCGGAAGGTGATGGACCCACGTTTGAGGCCACAACTAGCGTTAATTCTTTCGCTTTAATCCATCTTTGTCCACCCCCCGAATTGGGACGAATGGTGACACATAAAACGTAAAGATATACTATATATATTGTAAAACAAAATGGTTCCCATGGGTTTGCAAAAATAGTAGGCGTCTAATTTTATGATATCTCTATGTATGCTTTCATTATTCAATAATGTTAGCGAAGATAATAATTATTTTCTGTGTGGAATTTCTTACTCTTATTATGAAAACTTTCTTTTCATTAAGCTGGTGTTCCTTAACACTTACTAGTACTTTTCAATAATGTGTTTGGCATTATATCTGCCATACATAGCAGAATTTGCTAACTGTAGCGATTTTCTAGACAATATTGTAATCGATCCAATTTGCGATAAAATTTTATAAGAAACAAAATTTTTACCAGCGCTGGAATTCTTTTACGTTCAGAACAATCCATGATATAGATTCGTTTATTACAAAATGTATTGTTAGCATAGTGAGCGCAAATGTTATTTGGCACCATCTGTAGCCATTCTTATTGTTTACATTTGAGAGAGGGAGAGACCTGTCAGGGCAGGTGCCGCTCCATGACAGGTAAATCGGTGTGTGTATATTCGCTGCAGGTGTGTTATGGATTTACTTAAGATATCGTTTCATATTTCGCATTTTGTGTTCTTAATTATATTATTGTAGGCATTACTCGGTCTTTGTTGATATCATTAATAGCTATTTGTAAAGGTAACAAACATGGGCTTACTGGAGTAGTTATACGGTATACAGTAGAACAATTATTTACATTCCCAGCAATTTAATCATTAATAGCTGATTTTTCAGTGGTTTGTGATGTGTTTTCATTTTTTTTTTTTTAATATTCATTCTCTTCGGAAACTACAAGTACTGTTGACTTCATCCCCCTTAATGGTGAACAGTAAGAGAAGTCATTGTTTTTGGGCGTTGGAAAAGTCGCAAAAATCGGTAAATTGTAGTTGAAATGATATAAAAAAACCTTGAAAGTACATTGTCATTGGAAAACAGTAATGTCAATTACCATCTAGTTATCTCCACCATCAATAATGGTGGAAAATGCTGGAAATTTGGGTTTTTCGGGTGGGGCAGATTTATAAATACAGTAATTTTTGAGTGAACTTGAAATATAAAAATTTGATATATTTAGATAACGCAATAGAATATATAATGATATAAGGAATGTACAAAACCATATTAAAACAATAATATCCTTTATCAACTCATGTTTCATCTAGGTGTTGATGTTTGTTTGGAATTCCGGGGAAATGTGTTGATAAGACGTACTTGGGCAATGGATGAAGAGTTTTAGGACGTAGTTTAGGTCCTCAGGAAGCAGTTTGTAGCGAATGTTAAGATTAAAATTTGTTTTATGCACCCCTTCCATATTCTACCGGAGAAATCAGTGTTACCAACACTGCCTGGATTGTGCTGCGCTCCTGTATAAACACCCTAATGAATCCTCTTAAGATATTCAAGGCTTCATATTTGAGTTATGTTAGGATATTTAAGTACCCACTGCCACCCACCAATATCAGCCCTAACACAAAAAAATAGTGATTTCCGAGAAAAACATTAATCAGATTCATTCAAAGCACGTCATAACTTATCAGTGAAAAATTGATTTAACCAAAATCAGAAGGGGTGCATAAAACGAATCCTAACCAAAGTTAACTGGGCTCCAAAATATCTAATGGGTACTTTTCTGCTATCTACTTCCTATATTACTTACTACAGGATGAAGTTAGGTTAGGTAGTATACCTGTGGCTTTTGTGCAAGAGAATGATGTACTACCTATCCTAAACTAACCTATCCCTTTAGTAAAAAAAAATGGCCATCGATAATAGGAAAGTTCCGTTTGAAGAATAGGAGATAGAAAACATGGGCCAGGACTGAACCCTGAGGTATACCACTAGTAACTGACATGGGTTTACTCTGGGTACCATTTATGACAACACTCATTGATATGTATGAGAGGAAACTCAGAATCCATGTTCAAAGGTTAGCTGTTATGCCAGCGGATACCAATATGTCAATCTGTGAGGTGATGTACTTGATTAGATGCTTTGATGAAATAAAAAAGACTAGGTCAGCAGTGAGACGATGTGACTCTGTCATAAGTTAGTAGAAGCTGATCTGATACAAATGTTCATTGCCAAATACCAAACTGTTAATCATCAAGCATTATGTGTAAATCTAAGAAACTGTAGAGAGGCTGAGTGGTGATACACTTAAGGGTATGCAAGGTATGGGGTTAGACAGACTGGTCTGTAATTGAGTGAGTCAGTATGGGAGTCTTTCTTAAAGATGCGTATAGTCAAATGTGCTATTGTTTCCACAGATCATGGACTGTGTGAAGAGTGGGTAGATAGGGTAGGATAAGGATGAAGAGCACCTCTTCAGTAGGATTGTGTGCAGGTTTTCTGGTCCCATAGCACTATCTGAATCTAGCCAGTCTTCTAGTTTCTTCAGTAGGTCGTTAGGAAAATATTGAAGGAAGTGTAACTTACATGTCTTTGGCTCCATATGAAATCTAGAGGAGTGCTGATTGGTTGGGAAATGGCACATGTAGCTAGAAAAGTGGGAAAGGTAAGCGACTGAATCAGAAAGGTGGGAAAACTTGGAGGGAAATGTAAGTTTGATATTATTGTCTGCATTTGGAATGCAGATAATTAATTGGTGATTTGTGTGGAAGGTGCTCATGGACACTAGAATGCAACCTTAAGAACAGGATATAAAGTAAATAGATACTGAAGTGTGCAAGTAAGAGATGCAAAAGATGGGAATCCTAATAATGTATCGAAATTAAACTTTGCATATTGTCTATTTGGCTTGAAATGCACTCCCAAACGTAAAATATTTGCATTTTGCAGTTATTTTGCATTTAGCTTATAATGGTGATTACTGGTGTCATTGTAGTAAAAGTAATGTTTTCTTTATTCATTTGCAGTAAAGTAATTTAGTATAATTGAGTAGCTCCTCCATAACTGTAAAACAGCCTTACTTCCAGTGGTGTCTTGTTAAAAGATTTTAACAAGGGTCTTGTATATAAGAGCTATTGTATAATGTACATTCTTGTGAAGTAATGTAGTAAATTCCTCAAAATAGTAGGAATAGCTACAGAATTACCAGAGTGGCTGATCAGTCATAACCTGATTCCTTATCTCTCTCTTTCTTTCAGGTTATAACTTTTATGGAGTAATACAGACCAATTTCGAAATGGACCCACCTATTCGTTTGTCTGGTGAGTACAGTCACTGCAGTGTTACAATTGCATGTTTTATGCCTTAGTTATGTATTTAGAGCTTGGTATTTTTTTACAATAATTTTTTTTAATTTAGTACATTATATTTGTACATATTCACAAAGGGGCTTTCATACATTATTACATTATAGGTGTTATATCTCTTATTATTTTTTTTTCTACCAGTAAACTGTATATGAACACAGGTATATTGTCTAAATATATATTTTTAACTATATTATTATGAATTATAATCTCATGAGAAAGATTTTATTTTCTTACATGTAAGTTTTCCAACTATTTATGCTGTTATTTTTTTTTAGCAGACTACTTTGCCATGTGGCAGTGTGTCTGCAGTCACACTTATTGTTTTGTTTGAGGCACAGAAAAATAATAATAATAATAATAATGATAATAAAGAAAAACTCACAGTAACACACCATCGCCTAGTGGACTATATTGTTTAAAAGTATATATTAATATATTAGTGCATTTAATTGGAAAAACTTTCCACTTTCAATAAAGAACAAATTACTGTATAATGAGACTAATGACTACCAGCCTTTCTCAACAATACTCCCAGAGTGATCCACATGCACCCGCATTATCTCATTAGTGACTTATTTGGGGCATTGGAAGCAAGTTGCTTATTGGTGTAAACCAGTTTACAAAGCAGATAATTTTTTTTCTATGAATTTTTCCTACCTCTGTTTTGCTTTTAACTGTAATATAGTTATGTTTGAAAATTGAATAGAAGTATATGTAATTTATTTTAATTGAACATTATGTTAATGAACTCTTATCAGTGTAACTAAAATTTCTCGTTTTTCTTGGTACCATTTTTACCGTAATTTTGCTGTGCTGCAGTTTGTTAATTTTGTAGTTAGTCTTTATATTTCGTTACAAATAGCATTGATACACCATTAGAATACATTCTCATGGTGGTAAGCAATAAGTCGGTGACAATTATTGCTCCATTTGCTCTTGAAAAGTGTTAGAAGGAAATAATAGTATGTTTTTCACAAGAAATAGATGTTTGACAAGATAGATTATGGCAAGATTACTACCTAGTTTGACAAGATAGATGATGATTTGAGATTACTACCTAGCTTTACTGAGTGTATCATCTATAAGCAAACCATCTGGGATAAGATTTTGTCTAATGATTGTCTTTTTAAAGTGAGAGATTAAGCTATGTAAGATTACTTTGAGGAATCATACTTGCAAGTCTACATGAAGACCTTGTAACTTAGTGTATTCACTATAACCCCTTATAGTATAGTATTCCATTTAGATGCAGTTGGGGTGTAGAGCATTCAGGCATCATTTACATCAAAACTGTAGACAGATAGGCCACATATTTTAAGCTTCCAGTAATATTCAACCAGTGAATCTCTTCTTGCATGTCGATGAAGGGAATAGATCCTTTTTGTTGAATCTGATTAATTAGCTAAACGAAAATGTGTTCCTCAAGTGTCAATGATACAACATTGATGAAGCAAGTGTCAGTTGCTATTCCACCCTGGAGAATACCGTTGTAAGCCAGAAAGGGTAGATGGTACTCCAAGAGTCATCTTTGCTAGACATAAATATCTATTTTAGTGCAGCCCCAGTGCTAATTTAACTAAATATAGTAGTTGGTTATTGTTTTGCAAAATATAGCAACTTTATTGCCTGTGAATACTCATGAGGGATTGGTTGTATTTGTCTGGTGTATTAGCAAAAAAACAATATGACTTAACAAGGAGTGGTTGGCATTGCTTGCCAGTAAATATTTGCAGTGTTCCACTGCTCTTTGCACTATAATACTCATGGTTTGGCGACAGTAGTAATGTTAAATGTCTTGTTTTGTAGTCACTTTTGCAACTGTGTATGCAGGTAAATGATAATGATAATTTCCATGTTATGGTAGGCAGTATGAGGAAAAGGCTTAATAGGAGGTATTCTGCCATTTTTTATTCTGAGGATGTTTTTGATATAATGGGAGGCCACGAACGAATAACCTCTTCCTGAAGAACATTATCTTTACCACTGGAATAACTTTATTATTAGATTAAGAGCTAATTAGCTTCCAGTCAAGGAGATCACATTTGAGGATAGCTCGAGGAGAATCATTTGGAAGGAGGATACTGGTGTTGACTTAAAGATATATGAAGTGATGATTCCCGTCTTTTAATAATTTTGAGTCGATAATTCTCGTCTTGCACTGATAAGTACTGAATAGAGGGTATGTAAGGAAGAATTTTAGAACTTATGCTAATAATGAAGGTAATCATTGGAACCATGTTATAACTCCTACTTGAATAACTCCTTTGATAACACAGTACAATCTGGGGATGATATAATGAGAGCTAAGGATTAAGCGGATGACTTTATTGCTTGAACTCCTGTTGTTGATAGTGAGATAGAAACTTAATTTTTATGAATTTCTCTGAGCGTTTGCTGTTGTGATTTTTTTTTAACAGAGCACACAGTTATACATCTTTGATTTAAAGTGTCGATATTTCCATTGCGCTGCATCACTTTGTCATATGGGGCAGTTGCTGGAGTACACATTGTACTCAAGAGTAATATTTTCCTTAACTTTAATTGATCAAGGCACCAACATGATTTTTGTCAGCTACAAGTTCTAGCTGTTTTATAACCATGTTGATCTTCCTTCATCCCAGCTGAGAGGCTCTGAATATCTGAATCAAGATATGTAGTTTATTTCATTCAGAAATGTTTCATAAAAGTTGGTGTCAGATTGTTGCAGGCTACTACGATATTTTTGATGGCATAATGAAAATGAATATTATAATGTCTTCAGAAATCTCACAAGGAATTGAATAGATATGAGTACATTAGTGAGTGAGCATATATGCGTTGAACGTAATATGCCTTGGAGTTAGAAATAATCCCCTGATCCATAGGTTGCAAGATGTAGGTCATGTTTGGTAAAAGCTTCTACTCTCTGACTTCAGAGGAGGTATCCCAGAAATTCGTTGGACAGCCAGATGTGTTCTCAAAGATGGGCAAAATATTGTGTGGGCTGTAATTTTCCTTTCACTATACAGTATTTCAGGGTTAGGTCAAAAGCAATTCGCAAACATATCCTGGAACCAAACTGCTGTTATCCGTGACTTTTTTTTTTTTTTACTTTTTATGTGCTTGGAGTCGCCTTGTTGATCATATTAAATGCATGAGGGTACTCAATCAAATGCACAAGTGGTTTTATCTTGCACCTTTCCGAGGCATTTTCTTCAAAGTCAATGGTATCCTCTTCTTGGATGCTTTGACCCCTTCATGGTTTTCTCTCTTGATAAATGGGTCATTGATGACACTTTATGGTAGTGTATTCCTGTCTCGTTGATCTTAAAGATAATAATTTATGGAAGATATGGTATTTGTTTGGATGAGTTTCACCAGACATTCCGGGTATTACTTTGCTGCTTTTTCATCCCCACAAGCAACCTATCAGGGTACATTGATGTTATACAACTCTGCACTATTTCCGAAATGATGAAACCATCCTCTGCTTGATGAAACACTTTGAGAACCATCCAGATATATGAGTTTGATGTATTTGGAGAGGCTTTGGGCATTGGTTTGAAACCACTGCTTGTTAAGATGCACTATTTTATGGCCTTTGTCTTCTGTCCTGATAGTCTTTTCATGAGATGTGGCTCCTTCATGTCGTTTTGTAATAGTTGTAGCTTTCAATGTAGTATTGCCTTATGCATGTTCCTTAATTCTGGAAGCATCTGTTTCAGTTATTTTGATCTTACATGTCACTTTTCTAAGTATGTGATTTATAGCATTGTTTTGCAGTTATTTTCATCATCATTTTCATATTAATAAAGTACCATTCCCTGGTACTTCTTGCTAGCCACCATCCAGCACTTGAAGGTACTGCAGTAACAAAGTTACATTATCAGGCAAAATTGAAATGCTTACAGGAAGCTAAGATAGCACTTGTGAACATACCAGTGCTCACATGTGAACTGGGTGATTGACCAAGCGAGAAGAGCACACAGATGCCACATGCATCCACGTAATTTCTTAGACTGGCAGTTTGCTTGCTAAATTTAAGCAAGTTATATTTTTCATATATACATATCTGGGATTATGTAACTTGATACCATATAAGTTGGAAACTGCCTTTAAACTTTACATAGTTGTGCTGTAGTTAAGTGTTTTGCTATACTTCTTAAGAAGTTTAATCCACTTAATTGCATTACAGTTTTTTCTTGGTTTGGGGATAGGGTCTTGTATATAAGAGCTATTGTATAAACAAGAATGTTCTCATACTGTGGATACATTGTGGCAGAAGCGAAGCCCATCTTGATGAGTGAGGAAGCTTTAGAAATGTTGATGATGTTTCCTTTGATGTGGACTCACTTTTTCATTGCACAGATCCCGTTCCTTGAGCCTAGATGTCAAAATCGTGATGTTTGATTCTGTTAGACCAAGAACTGATCATATCATTGAGGTTATTTTGGCTGGGGTAGTATGGGTCCTTCACACCATCTACACCTATTAAATTGTTATTGTCTGGATTTATAAGGTCTACCTCCTCATCTGATTTGCTGCTCTCTTCTGAGGATGGTTGTTTTCTCTCTGGCAGAGTGGGTACAGGGAGCTCAGGTCAGTGTAGTACTAGGATAATATATGATGGAAAGTCCGGATAAATGATAGCAAATGCATTCTTGACAGTCCAACATTTGGAAGGTTCCACCATGTTGTCATAGGAAATGCTTGCATTGTCAGTGGGTTTACACCAAACTCTTGGAACAGCAATCTTTATGGCGGTGTTCTGCTCTCAGTACCTTCTTTCAGTGGAGTAAAACAAATGTTATTGTGAAGAATAATTTATTTCAGCCACAACTAATGTGTAAGAGATTCATGCAAAATATTTTGAATCAACATTTTTCCCAAGTATTGGAAATAAGAATAAAACTTAAAAGATATTTAATTTTTAAAAGGACTAAAATATGTATACTGTATTATAAAACTTACTATTTAAATGAGTAAATTTTGTTCATCTTACCTTCTATAGACTTTATTACAGTGCTGGCATTTAATGAGGTGACCAGGGTTTGTCTTGATATCCGATAAACATGCCAAAATATGACTAGTAGGGTTCACACACATTAGTAGATATTGCCACAGAGTACTTTTTCGCTCTTGTCTTGATTAACTGTCAATACGTACATAGCAGATTGCAGCTGGAGAATGCTTGCATCTTTTTGGTGCCAGGTCTGATGAAATCCAATAGGCTTATGTGTTCACTTAGGCAGCTGTAATTAAATTGGAGTGGTGAGCTCCTGTATATACCGTGGGTCCTCGACCTACTACGGAGTTCCGTTCCTAATGACGTGTTGTAACCTGATTTTCCAGTGTCAGTCGGAACGCACCTAAATAAGCACCAACATCACCCACCTGTGCTAATGCACCAGTAAAGTTTCTCCCTTTTCTGAGCATTCACTACCTCTAATTTCACTTCCATAGATATGGTGTTCCTTTTCTTCGAAGCACTGCCAGCAGAAGAATCTGCTTTACACTTGGGAGACATAATACAGGCCAAAACTGATAAGAAAAGAAGCAAAATAATTTATGGGAAATGCATCGTAACTACAAATATTCGTAGGTCGAGAACCTTCTAAACCGAGGACCCCCCTGTATATTACCATGGAAAATTATTGAAAACTCTGAATGGTTCTTGAAAATTCTCGTGAGGTCTTCAATATTAAAAAATTCTCCAATTTTCATGTATGTTCTACAGAATTCTAGAATCTTCTTGTAAATTCTTGTAAGTTCTAAAGTACCTGTACTGTAGAATGTTCTTAAAAATTCATGTAAGTTCTAAAAAATTCTCTATCAGTTACCTAGCACTGATTCTACCTGACATGTAATATGGGTCAATTTGCAAATTTCATTAGCCAGGTCACAAAAATAAAGTTTGAAGAGGAAAGTATGTCTATTCTATTTTACTCAAGGTCTAAGCAGTCTGGAATTAACACTTTGCTCAAGAACAAGAAAAATGAGAAACGTTTTTACATATTGTTGCTTTTAGCATCTTTGAGGCATTACAATCACTATTTTGGGTACCTCAGAGTCATGATGTGCCAAATACCTCAGGATGTATAAGAGCAAGGTAGACTATATTGAAATAAAAGCTAACATTTTTGCAGACATGAGAAGATGAGATCAGTACCAAATGGAAGGAACACAAGGCTGAGATGCTGCAAAGTGTAAACCAAGGTATTCTGCTGTAAAGATTTTTAATTTGCTTTTAAAGAAGATAAACATCGAAAAAAATAAATAAATAAATAAAAATAAAAATTGTGTGTCATATGGAATGCATTACATCATTAGATATGCACTATTGATTGTATGTTTGGGAGTTCATTTAGTTTGTTCAATATGAGGGTATAGTTGTGATTAAATCCGCTAACTTTCACTAGGACCAATTAGGAAAACACATATCTGGTTGTTTATTTCATTATATTGTGCAGCTATTCTTTATACTATACTGTAAATGATCAGTAGAGTCTATATTACTGTAGTAATAATACTCACACTGTAACAATAAGAAAATGTAAAATGTACTCACCAAAAGCAACTGCAATATGTAGGTAGTGTTTGGTTGATGGTACTCCACTCGGATAATTCATGGAGACGCTTCAAAAACTTGTTGGAATACGATGTCCAAGGAGAACAAAATTTTAAAGGGGATGTCATTCTCCTTTTTATATTTCCAATACGCGTTTTCTTTGTCTTGCAGTTTGCTGGCTAAATTTTGTCCTTATACCTTTTTTTCTGTATGCAAGTTGGGAACAGTAAGTTGATTGTACGTAAGCTTGGCCTTTTGTTTTATATATATATATACAGTCTCAGACTTACATTGTGCCCAACTTACAACAAAGTGGACTTTCAACAGACACTTGAACTGAGAATATTTATTGATTTTCTATCCATAGCAATTATATAGCACACATGATGCATGCACACAGATATAGTGGGAAAGTAAGACACCTACATAAATTTCAGCAATATGCCATCACAAATCACAGCAAATCAGCAAAGAAGTGTACAGGTCAAGCTGCAATAGGAAACACGTCGTTGTGCAAATGAGTATTGGAAAAACTACTCTTCATACATACAGGAAACATCAGGACCATGTATAAGAGGATAAGATTCGTCTTAGGTCCACAGATAACCAAAACTGTACCTCTCAAGTCTTCTAGTAGAGATTAGATTGTTTTTATAAGCTATCTGATGGATAAATAGACTACACAATATTCAAGTAAATATTCACAAATAAGACCAGTGGATGACAGCTTGAAGAACACCATTTCTCCAATCCCACAGATAACAAAACTGGACAAGGATCCCATAGATGACCTGGTTTAGGCTATGAAAAGCTTTCAAGTGTCAAGTCACTTGGTAATGACAGCATACCAGCTGAACCACTAAAGGAAAACAAGGACGTCCCTCTTCCACACATACATTAACTCCTGTTCTTTGCTTGAGACTGGGTATGGGTCTCCTTGAAATGAGAGATGCAAATATTATGATATTCTACAAGAACAAAGGGGACAAAGGAGACTGTAACAACTATAGGGGCATCACTTGGAAAGTACTTGCTTGCTTCGTCTTCAAGAGTATTTATAAACCGGTAGAGTGAGTACTCTACAGTAGATCAACCATGGACATAATTTTCTCTCTACGTCAACTGCAGGAGAAAAATTGCTAGCAGGGAAAGTCACTTTACATATCTTTGTTGTTTGACCAAAGCCTTAGATAGTCATTAGACCAGGACTATATGGCACTTGACAGACTCGGATATCCTCCCACATTTCTCCAACTCATCATTTCCTTTCATGAGGACATGAAATCCACTTTGCAGATTGATGGGTCCACTTCTGTCATTTTTGGTATCAAAAGTGTCATGAAGCAAGGGTAGGTCCTGGCTCCCACACTCTTTTGAATCCCTTGGTTATGTTTGTCTTCACTGAAGGATAGATGGCTGGCTGTTCAATTAAAAATGTCTGAAGGCAATAACAAAAACCACTTCATCTACAATCATGCATCTCTTTTCTGATAATGTAGCATTGTGTTTTAACATTACATGCAATGAAGATTTATCTCCAAGGGCATGCAGAGCTATCTCATTTGTCATCAGTTTCAAAATGACTGTCATCCTGACACAATATAGCACATTCCAGGCAACATCGGGCTAAACAACAATCCACTTGAAGTTTTCAAAAACTTCTGTTACCTTTGCTCCATAATCATTTTCTCTGTCTCATTGGATGAATAGATAAGCACCAGAACTTGCAGAGCATTCAGCAACTTTTGAGAAGCTCAGGAAGAGAGCATGAAAGAACAAAATGCTTACAACAAAGACTCAAATTATGATTTATGAAGCATGTGTCCTCAGCACTCTTCTGTATGGAGCAGAATCCTGGACGACATTTTCAGCACAGGAAAGGAAACTGTATACCTTCCATCTGAGATGTCTTTTGCAAGATGTTGGTTATCAAATGGCAAGATAAGATCACAAACTAAAATGCTCACTCATGCATAGTATCCATCCTATGCATGAAAAGACACAGATGGTTGGAGCGAATCAAAAGGTTGGAAGTTGGCGTATCCCTAAGCAGCTGCTGTTTGGCATAGTAGCACAAGGGGTAAGATTGAAAGCAAAATAAAAACCGAGATTCAAAGGCACCTTCAAAAATTGGATGATGAAATGCCATATTATTGGAAAAATTGGGTAAATAAACCTGAGGACATAATAGGATGGAGATCAGCAGTGGGCAAAGAACTTACCCAGTTAAAGGAAAACAGAATTTCAGCATTTCTAGGCAATTGGAAAAGACGAAAGAAAAACAAATTCAATCAAGT
>JAXCGZ010011435.1:122500-137500 GCA_037179515.1 Halocaridina rubra | reverse complement strand
GGTCTTGTTTTTCTCTTAGTTGTTGAATTAAAGGATGAAATGCAAAGAACTAAAAGTGTTCATATAGCGTGCAGTCTGCCTCACTGTCTGGACTCTATTGAACCCTAACCTAGCCTAACAATGTTAGGTTAGAATAGTTTGGTTATATCAGGACGCAATTGTACCCTAACCTGACCAAAGCAAACTAATCTAACCTAACCTTGTTAGGTTTGGTTAGGGTGCAACAGACAACAGGTAGTTAAAAGTAATATTAAAAGCAAACATACGGCGTTTTATTTAGGATAAAACTAATTACCAAAAAAAAAAAATAGATAACTCAAAATAGACTTGAAAAAATATTTTTATTTCCTGAGAGGAATAAATCTTATAGAATAAAAATATACATAGTAGTAATAATAATAATGATGATAATAATAATAATAATAATAATAATAATAATGTATATATTCTTATTGTTATTTAGTTGTAGGTGAATAATGTTGTACAGTTGGGAGTAGTAGACTCGAATATCCCCTTACTTGATCCTTGGAATCTGCTTAAATGACTGTATGAGAATGTTCGACTTACGAATTACCTCATTGAGGCCCGCCCTTCGTAATCCGTAATAATCTTTAATTGTATTTTGTTAAGTAAACTTCTAGGTAATGCGATAGGGATATTTATGTAACATATTTGCACAATTATTAAGATTGGAAGTGCAGTACTATTGACCAGAGAGAGAGAGAGAGAGAGAGAGAGAGAGAGAGAGAGCAAGCACTATCCCATTTAACCCTCTCTCTCGCTCTCTATCTCTTTAGAGAACAGTTGGTGTGAGGGTGGTGGTTTTGGCAGTGACTACAGACAGCAGCCTATGGGGGTTGTAATATTGGAGGGTTGGCCTTTAAGTAATGTGGGGGGGGGCATGGGGGAGACGAATGGGGGATGGGGAGATTCTAGCTGTTCAGACTGGATCTGAGCCAAGAATATATGGTCTTGCTTTTCATCTCTCCCTATTCTTCCTTCTCTCTTACCCTCTCCTTTTCAACCCTTTACTTTCAGTCTTTGCCTTGAAGTGATCATCTGTATGTATTTGATTACATATCGTCTTTGCATGTGTAATAGTAAAGCTGGCTTATATGTACAATTTGGTTCAATTTATGTAGCGCGCGCGCACACACACACACACACACACACACACACACACACACACACACACACACTTTTAAGGCAAATGTGAAAGTGAAAAGTTTGAAATATACCAATTTTTTTTTTTTTTTTGGGGGGGGGGTGAAAGCGGAATGTCTTGAAAGCTGACATTCCATAGTTAGCGAGGCATAGTCAGTGCATGATTATTATGACAGTAGTATTGATAATAATAATAATGATAGTAATCATCATCATCATCAATTAACAAGGAGTTTTTCGGCCTGTTACATGAACAAAAAACGTCCACATTTATGTAGTCTCGTGTGTGTGTGTACATTCATCAGTTTGTAAGCTAAGATGCTACATTCTTAGAAATAAATAGTACATAATTTAATATAA
This sequence comes from Halocaridina rubra, assembly GCA_037179515.1. NCBI lineage: Eukaryota > Metazoa > Arthropoda > Malacostraca > Decapoda > Atyidae > Halocaridina > Halocaridina rubra. The sequence goes on along the minus strand of JAXCGZ010011435.1, from coordinate 135,976 downwards.
TATTCGTGTCCTATAATATTGATGATGATAATAATAATAATAATAATAATAATAATAATAATAATAATAATTTCACACTGTCACTATGCATATTCCTTGAAAGTAATTTATTTTGCAAATAGTACCTGTATTAGTATGGGATTCCCTACACAGTTAATTACAGTGACAGGAAGCCTTATGTAGGCTCTATATTGGGGCTGATATCGACTACTAGGCCAAAAGGGACCACACACGTGGCACTTAATTTTCGTGAAGGTTGTGACGTAACAGAGTAACCTTTTTGGCTTGATCCCATAGGTTGTGAAGGCCAGTTCCCCTTCCTCAGTTTTTTTTGTTTTTGTTTTTTTAAGTTAACTTAATTCTGCTAAACTTTGGACCTTTTGAGAGAGAGAGAGAGAGAGAGCGCATTGTTCAAACGTGTAGAATATTCAAATTTTTCTCAAAATATTTGTTAAGGGTAAGTTCTGTGAAGGTATTTCATAACTCAAGGAATTTATACACGCACGCACGCGCACACACACACACACACACACACACATATATATATATATATATATATATATATATATATATATATATATATATATATATATATATATATATATATATATATATATATATATATATATATATATATATATATATATATATATATATATATATATATGTGTGTGTGTGTGTGTGTGTGTACTCCCTTAATTTCGTTGGGTTTTGGGAAGGTCTATTAATCATTAGCAAGGGGAACAGTTCTCGATATATGTTTATGAATAACTTTGGTATGAATATGATCAGTGTAATTTGGTTTACGCTAGCGATAATGGTTAAATAAAGGATCTTATTTCACGCCCAAGCCTTTCCTTGGTATTAAAAAAAAATAGGCCTAAAAAGTACTCAAATTCATAAGGAAAATAATTCGAATCTACGTAAAAAAAAGTCACAGGAAAAAAAGTATCTTAGCCAAGCCTGTGACTTTTTTTTTTGCTCGACATTTTTTTCCCTCGCCAGAATTGATATTTTTTTTTCCCTGTGAGTTTATTACCGTCCACGAATCATTCATTGGGTGAACTCACTGCAACCTGAGGCCAGACACGAGAAATCTAGCCGCTGGGGATCAAGTCACCTTAACTCTGTGTTGGCCTGAAACTCGGGTTAATGAAAAGGATTGTTGCTAGGATAGGCATCCCATCGTAAAGTTACAGGTCAATGGCAAACACTAGCCTCTGTTAGGCTAGTGAGAAACAGAGACCCTTTTTGTAACTTTTGTCGATTGTAACATTTGAAAAACCTTCTAATAAGCTACTGTAGAAATATACTCCTAAATCCGTAACATGATGTCATCTGACAGTAATACTTAGGCCGCTTTCACACCAAAGTGGCACGTCACACGTGGCATGCCAGTTGAAAACGAACATCCGAAAATATATGAAACCTTTCAAACAAGTGGCGTGGCACATAGGACGAGTTACGCCACTTCCATGTGAAAGGTTTCATATATTTACGAATGTTCGTTTTCAAATGGCGTGCCGCGTGCGATGTGTCACTTTGGTGTGAAAACGGCCCTCGCAACATTTTGTTACCAGATAAGATTTCATTATGATTAACCCACTAGATAAGATACTTATGACCTTGTGTGGATACTTAAAGTCATCTCGGATTTACTGTCCCAAGATAGGAGAGTTTATATATATATATATATATATATATATATATATATATATATATATATATATATATATATATATATATATATATATATATATTATATATATATATATATATAATTTTTTATATCAAGCATTATATCTTTTATGTCAATTATTTTCTGTTAATTTGAGATTCTTTTGTCAGAATTTTTTCCACCATCTTACTTTGAATTTAATTTATCCTTTCTATTGACCAAAAAGCCATTAAATATGTATTTATATGTATTAATTATAATTATATATGTATTTTAAGTGCCCATTTTGCTCTACGAGTAGAGGTTTATTTGACGTATTTTGATATAAATGTCTATTCGTCTTTAGAGGGTGGCCCTGAAGATGAGTTAATTAGCTTATACTCGTAAGCACTAATGTACTCGATTGTATTAGTTTTTCTCTTTGATTTGTATTTCTACTTATTTCTTAACTCTATTTATCTCTCGTTTCTTGATCTTTTAATGTAAGGCAGAATAATACAGTATATTCATATTTAATTGTGATTATAGACAACTTTTAATTTTTTTTTTTTTTGCTAGCATTTGTTTGTTTGTTTTTAATTGTTAGCTATATTTGTCTATGTGTTTGTTTACTCATTATGCTATTTATGTATCGTCTGGGGGTTCGTGACCGCGAGCTTAATCACTTTGTTTTGAAACTTGAGATAAATGTGTCCTTAAATAGTGCTCTTTCTCCTCCTCCTCCTTCCCAGCATCTGTTTTATTTGTTTAGAAAATTTCCATAAAAATCGTGTCCAATTCCTGGTGTCTTCATTATTTTTTATTATTTGCATGTGTAATTTAATGATAATGATTATAATTATATAAATATTGATCTAAGGTAAAAGGATGATGATGATAATTTTTAATAATAATAATAATAATTTCAGCAAAAAATTCTCATATATTAAAATTAAATTCCTTGAAACGTATAGTGAAATTCTTAGCATTATTGTATTAAGATGATATAGATTCTCAGTAATAATTAACACACTATAATGATTGCAAAAAAGTATTTAATATACATTAAGCATTTATTTATTTAATTCGAAGAAATGCCGACCTGTCCGTGTCTTCATTTACTGAATGGCTTAATAAATACAACCTTGACATTTTGTTCATGATTATAATAATGATGTAATTTTAGTTCTATAATAATATTAATTCATATTGCATTAATAATAATAATAATAATAATGTTCTTCAACTTACAAGGATAGTTTGCTGTGGAGTAAATTTCATTGAAGGTCATTTTGCCTGGAGTGGCTTACTGTTTGTAAACATTAAATTTGATGAGTGTGCGCGCGTATAAATAGAGAGATAGATAATTTAAAACGCTGACATTGTGTATTACATGTTGATGATTCAATTAATGCAAATTATAATTAATCACACTAAGGTATTTTTGGTGTATTTTCGTATTTTTAATGCTTTGGATATGCTGTTAAAATTAATCACACTTAAGGTATTTTGCTGTTTTTTCGTATTTTTAATGCTTTGGAGATGCTGTTTAATATGATTGATCACCAATAAAACTTGATTTCATTATTATTATTATTGTTATTATTATTATTATTAATTAATTAATTAATTAATTAATTATTGGGATTCATAATTAAGAATGTCCTTGAAAAAAATAGTGCATCAAAAAGAATAAGTCCGTCTACTGTATTTTAAATGTGTGTATAGCATGTATAAATACAAAATTTCACCTATGTACGATTTTTCTGTCCTCTCTAGTATTACTTATGTATACACAGTATACCTTGTATATCAGACCGCGCATGAATATATGTTCATGTATATGAGTGCCTTGTATGTTACACGCCGAGCGAATGTATGAGTTTTTAGTGTTATGTTGGCATGTGTTAAATATTTCATTTACATCATACAGCGGGAGTGTTGCTGATGTAAATTGTAGGTGTGTGTGTGTCAGTACTTGGTGTACAACTGGCCGAGTAAATATGTATTGGTGATATCATATATATATATATATATATATATATATATATATATATATATATATATATATATATATATATATATGTATGTTTGTAGGTGTTGTTTGTATGCATATGCAGAGTTATGTATGTTTATTGTGTGTAGGTATTCCATGTGTGTGTGTGTATATACATAGCGTACCTAACGAACCTAAGGTGGTAGCACTGAGCTTATTGATCCCCCAGTCCGGGTTCAGTGACCTCTTGCGACGATCAGACATTGGGATAAATAAACACCACGTTTGCCTTTCCCCCCCCCCTCATTTTGCTTTTTAAATTCTTCTTCTGTTTCCTTTATTTTTCTTCATACTTCTTCACATTTACTGCGTCTTCTTCTTCTTCTTTTTCTTCTTCTTCTTCTCCGTCTTCATATTGCGTCGTCTTTGTAAGTCTTCATTGCAACACTATATATATATATATATATATATATATATATATATATATATATATATATATATATATATATATATATATATATATATATATATATAGTACAATGCAACACAATAGTTCTCTTCGTTGTTGTTTTTTTTTCCTGTCCTAGTATGTCTGTGTAATAGTACTTGTAGTAGTAGTAGTAATAGTACTAACACAATTCTATAGTTTGATTAAAAATGGGTATTATATTAGTTATGGGGATTCCTAAGGGGGTCCAGGGCTTCATGTGTGTCATGCTTATGACGAGAGAGAGAGAGAGAGAGAGAGAGAGAGAGAGAGAGGCGAGCCATGGTTCATGGGACCATAAATAGTATTCAGGGGGGTCACGAGGACTTTGTCAGGGGGTGTTGTTGGTCAGGGGGGTGTTTGTTTCGGGTGGGTGGGTAGTTTTGGGGAAGGGGGTAATCAAGAGTGCAATGTCTCTTTTAGAACTCTTCAAGGTCGATTCGGGTTGTGGGTGACGAGGTTGGGGAGTCGTTGCTGTTGAAAGACTATCACCACCACCAGTACAACCTCAACTTCTTTGCCAAATAGTCTTGACTTTGTTTTTTCTCCCTTTTTCCCCCCATCTCCAACATTCCTTCCATCAGCTTCCCCATCTCCGTCTTTTTTTTTTTTTTTTTTTTTTTTTTTTCTTCACCAGGACGGGCCAAAAAAAAATTATAAAATAAAACAGCCCTCATCGGGCCTGGGCACAAAGAAGACATAAAGAGAAACAGAGATGGAGAGTAATGACTTGTCAGATTTTGGTTCAGCCAGTCAATTTCCCCATTTCTCAAACATTTACTGCAGGAGTGGTCGTTTCTTATCCTCGTTACCAGTATTACTTTCTTATAATGGGAAAATAGAACCCTGGGATCAAGCCTAGAATAGACACCTGATGTAACTCGATCCCAGACGAGGCACCTGCTTCTCGCGCCTGATCCCAAATTGGACACCTTGCATGGAATTCCTTAGGGATTTATTGTTCGGTTAGGTTAGTTAACCTAACTTAAGTGACCCTGCCATTTGCTTCATTCACAGATTATGCACCTAATAACGACATGAGGTACCTATTTTGTGATTAATTCAAATACTGTATTGAACGTGTCAAAATTTGTAGCTGCTCACGTACCATTCGCGTTTTGATGTATTTGTTTATACAGTTCTCTCTTTATTTAAAGGTTTGTTTTAGTGTGGACAAGCTTATAACTGTTCCCTTTTTAGAACGATTTAAAGGAAAAGAATGAAGGTAAAAAAGTGGCTCTTTAGTGACCCTGTTAACTTTAGTTTGTGTTCTGCCCTTGCTTCCCGGATGCCGGACACACACACACACAAGAAAAGCCCTTGAGTACTATTTATAGTGCAGGCGGAATCTATATAGCTTTATACCAGACTATACCATAGCATGAATTCTGTAGTCTCCGTGGCACAATGGTAGCATCCGTGACTCTGAGGCGGCAGGTCGAGGGTTCGCGCCCCGTCACGGACTGAGGTTAATAAGGGCATACACTCAGGGTAACGATTACATCTGCCAAAACAAGCCCTTCCCAAGAAGGCAACCGACCTAGCCCTTAGTTGAAAAGGGAGTTCGTGACGTAAAACCGAAAGTAAACCATAGCATGAATTCTTGGAATTAAAGAATTGAACCCTGGTTTAATCTTAAACTCGAAACCACCATTTTAGCTAAAAACGACCCCGTGTACTCTTTATGTTTTATTACAAATGGAATTTAGAATATCAGAGGTTTACCATACAGCATATGGGATTAAGGTTTATCCCAAACTTTGAGACCTCTCATTCATGATATTTTCTCCAAGGTATTAAATTGTTGCGTATCGCTTAATTGCTAATTGAGTGGACAGTGGTCATGATGGATAGAATATCTAGCCATGTGGTTAAGATCAGGTGGGTTCGAAAAGGAATAAAATTTTAAAGTTATGTCTTAATTATTTTTTTCTTCTGATGTGATGTGTGTGTTCATGGACATCATATTTCTATGTGATGTTGCTTTTACTGCGTTCTTCATGTTTTATTGGGCATCAGTAGCTTCTGGTACTTTATATTAAGAGATGATATAATACATTTTCTGGAGAGTATTGTTTTTACAAGTATAGGGGGGCGGTAGCGCAGTGGTTGGGCGCGCAACCCTGAAAGCGCCAGGCCTAACAAATGCGAGTTCGATCCCTCCACGATGCGTAAGGAAGAGTATCCAGTCTCGGTTCCCCAGCTATAATCTATCTGCGTCCACCCTCATTCAAAGGGGAACTAATTGTAACATTTATTCCTACTATATACAAGAGTCATATTCCCCCTTGTAAGGGGGATGTGGCTGAGTCAAAGCAAAGTACTATGACTCTGCAGGAAAGAAATATAAAACAACAAAAAGATGTAATAAATGGAGTAATACCCTGGTGTATGCTCCATTCGGCTAATATGAAATGCAGTGAGAAACAACATACAACAATCCCTCTCACTTAAAAGCAATTTAGGTCATGGTGTCTCGTTCCCCAGACAGGGGGAGATGGTTGCTTAGAGGAATATTTTGTTATTGGATGAGGCTACACTTAGCAAACGTTCATGAAATCACGTGGAATTTAAGGATAATTATATGTACGTTAAGCTATATAGAAACTGCTAAGATACACACAAACTAACTAACTAACTCTCTCTCTCTCTCTCTCTCTCTCTCTCTCTCTCTCTCTCTCTCTCTCTCTCTCTCTCTCTGTGTAAGTACCCACAGTGTATTTTGTTGAATAAATGCCTTTTATCTCTCTCTCTCTCTCTCTCTCTCTCTCTCTCTCTCTCTCTCTCTCTCCCCTGGGCTTATGTCCATTCCCTCCCATCCTCCCACCGGTGCTAGTGATGTCCTTGGAACCCATTCATTGGATCTCCTATCATCATCATCATCATCATCTGCCATGAAAATTCCTTGAATATGCTGACTGTGTTTGCGTGGGATGGTGCTACCTCCGGATACGTATGTGTACATTTATAAAGAAAAAATAAATACTACACCGGCTGCACGGACAGAGTTTCTTTTAACTTGGAAGGAAGTCCGGGTGCCTTCAGGGTTAATGGTTAAACCCAGTATGACTATTATACGCCTACGTCAGACATATGCGTAAACGTGCTCAGCGCTCTCTCTCTCTCTCTCTCTCTCTCTCTCTCTCTCTCTCTCTCTCTCTCTCTCTCTCTCTCTCTCATATATATATATATATATATATATATATATATATATATATATATATATATATATATATATATATATATATATATATATATATATATATATATTATCGTGCTCTGTCATATGATATCCGAGATGTCATCGTTGCCTAGAAATAATAATAATAATAATAATTATTATTATTATTATTATGTTGTTGTTGTTGTTGTTTTATGTCAGTAATCTTCGATTGCTGATGAACACTGGTTTAGTGCTGGGAATAATGATAATAATCTTTATTTTATATTATAAATAATCTCTTCGAATGGTGTTGGACACGACACAGACAGGCTGAAGCTGGGGAATAATGATAATAATAATAATTTTATCGTTAATATTTAAATAACCTTACTGTACAGTTACTCTAATCTGTACTTAGCAAGAGGATCTGTACCCCACCCTGTTTTTATCTCTTTTTATTTAATTTTTGTTCTTTTCCCCCCAAATCCTTCCCACCCTGTTCACCCCCTCTCCAGTGATGACACCCTGAATAGAGCAAAGAGAATTCAGTTTCAAATTCAAATAATTTATTTCCATTGACACTGGCTCTGCTGTTATAAATCTAAGAATTCACTTATAAGTAGACACTTAAGTGAGCGAAGTAAGTGGATGATATGTACTCTTAAAGTTAATTTTCACTCGAAGCTGTCACTAATCCCCCCAATCCCATCCCTGTTTATCCTTTATCCCCAATCTAATGTGATTACTGATTATCTAATCTCCCAAACCTCCTTCTCATTTTGCTAACTAACCTTTTGACATTTTTCTATCCATTTATTAGTTTTCCAAGTCTACTTTAGTTTCCATTTGTCTATACATCCTTTTTTTGTGTTTCTTCTTTGACACTATTTTCCGTTTGTTGTACGTATTATAGACAGTATCTTCTCCCCCCACCTGTCCCACTGACTTATTCATCCTGTCTTCAATGTGATTCATTTTTTCATTGCTTAAGTCTTAGTCCGCAATCAGCTGACTCAAAAGATTCTCTCTCTCTCTCTCTCTCTCTCTCTCTCTCTCTCTCTCTCTCTCTCTCTCTCTCTCTCTCTCTCTCAACCATTACCTCTTTAGACTCCTCTTACTTTCGCTTTAAGTACCTCTTACTTCCTAGATCTGAAAGTGGCTTTCATTTGGTATTCCTGATGCTCCAGGTCACAATATATTCTTGATAGAAAGATACTCATATGTGTAATGTAATATGACCTTATTTATATAAGAGGAAATGACTGCGTCGCTCATGTTTCCGTGCACAGTTATTGACATAAATTAATATCTATCTAACTGTCTATCTGTCTGTGTATGAGTGTATTATTGTAATATATATACCATCATATTAATATTTAAATTTTTCTTTTTGGCAGATGGGTGTGCGAGGATATTCCGGAGCTCAAGAGAGCCATGGAGGTGAACATTCTCTCCGATTATGACACACGCAGGTATGTGGCACTGTATACGTTTTTTCCCCGTTTGTTTGTTTCATTATTCCTGATCAAGTAAAGTTAATCTCTCCTCCATTAGTCAAGAAAATTCTACCCAGAGTTCAGTTCTTTCCCCATTAGTAATGCTAAACTCTCCCACTGGTATAGATAATCCCCATTAATAAGGCAAATCACAGCCTGTGTTCACAATCCCTCCCCCATTAGTAAAGCAAATCCCACCCTGTGTCCACAATCCCTCCTCATAATTCAAGATAATCCCCTCCCATTAGTAAAAAAGATCCCATCCCATTAGTAAAGCAAATCCCTCCCCATTAGTAAAGATAGTCTCTTCCCATTACTAAAACAAAAAATCCCACCGTGTGTCCACAAGTCCTCCCACTAGTGAAGCTAATTCCTCCACCATTAGTAAAGAATATCCTACCCTGTGTCCGCAATCCCTCCCCATTAGTAAAGCTAAGTCCTCCCCGGTAGTGAAGATAATCCCCATTTGTAGAGTAAATCCCATCCTGTGTCCACAATCCCTCCCCCCATTAGTAGAGCTAATTCCTCCTCCATTAGTGATGACAATCCCTTCCCATTAGTAAGGAAAATCTTACCCTGTGTCCACAGTCTCTCCCCATTAGCAAAGCTAATCCCTCCCAATAGTAAAGTTAATCCCACAAAATATACACTAGTATAGATAATCACTCTTGCACCAAATCACCCTTAAAAAAAAAGTGTGAGAGAGAGAGAGAGATGAATTGACAAATATTCTTGGAGATCCCAAGATACTAAACATTCTTAGTCGCGAATACTCACATAGGACCCACAACCTGGAAAGTCCAGGAACAAAACTGCGCCATTTAAATCGATCCAGGAATATTCTATATTTGTTTGAATTCTTTTCAAAGACTTTTTTGAATGAGTTTGAAGCTCTTTTTTTTATTTAGAAAAAAAAATCATGCAATTAATTAAAATGGCAAAATCACTAAAATAAAATCCTGTCTATTTTATAAACACTCTTGAAATAAATTTTGGAAATATTTGAAAATTATAAAAGAATAAATGTAACCCAAAAATTCCCACAAGCATAATAGCAATATATTTTGCCCCATCATATTCCCAGGACTAGAAGAAGGATTAGGAATGGTTTTAGACAATGCAGTTTCTATTCAAATAATATCTAGGGTTTTTTTTTTTTTACGCTTTGCACCTGTTTGAAATAACGCGATACATATTTGGCAAAGAAAAAACAAAGATTAAAATGAAAGTACCAAAATACTTCTTCAAATTATTTATCAATATGTGTTTCCCAACATATTCCCTGGGCTAGAATAGGATTTGGGAAATGGTGACCCCCCAAAGAAAAATAAATAAATAAACCCGAGGTATTTTGCTTGGAAGGAGGAACTAAATGCTTGTATACTAACGGGATTTCCCTTTGGTTTTGTCATCATCCGGTCTCTCTTAGGTCTTGCAAGCAGTCACTAGTTCTAGGAAATAGTGTTGCTTCACTTAATGCATTCGTATATTATTTTCAGTGATGAAATTTAACTTAGATATTTATGAATATGTATTTATGCATTTTCTTCAAAGATTCGTTGTCTCACATGTTGGAGCTGGGGGATTAAAAGCTGTCTAATGTATTCGTATGTTATTTTAAGAGATTAAATTTTATTACTTAGTTATTTATGATTATTTATGCATATTTAAAAATTCGTTGTCTAACATATTGGAGCTGGGGGATTAAAAGCTGTCTGCCCTTCCTAACGACTCATCGTTTTAAGCCCTAATGGAAGGTCTACCCTACTTTTTGTCTTGATTTTTAAAGCAGACATGTAAAAATTCCTTCTTCTTCTTCTTCTTCTTCTTCTTCTTCTTCTTCTTCTTCTTCTTCTTCTTCTGTATTTCTAGTATTGGTAATGTAGGGTGGCTGTTTCTCACTACCCTCTTCCACTGCTTGCGGTCATCCTATTGGAGGAGCAAGCTAGCTTGGCCCTGTCTAATCCCAAGTCTGGATAAAAGTTATGAAGGTTGGTGTCAGGTAGAGCATCAGACTGTAAAACTCTTGAGCTTAATGTAAATCGGAATTATAGAAATAGGTCAAATATAAAGGGAAGATTACTAATACACGACATTGGATATATTGAATAAATTTTTATTTTTAGGACCTTATAGTATCGACCAACAAAAAAAACATATTACTAATTATAATTTACCTGGACTAAAATATTGATGTCAGGGAGTTCCCCAGTTAAAATACTCTCTCCCCCACCCACAAATACACTCAACCTCCAATCTTCCCTATCTCCCCATCTCTCTTGGCTGATTCAGACGTGTTTAGCTTGAGGAACTCTCTCTCTCTCTCTCTCTCTCTCTCTCTCTCTCTCTCTCTCTCTCTCTCTCTCTCTCTCTCTCTCTCTCTCTCTCTCTCTCTCCATATGCTCAGTGAATATCAAATGTTTGTTTTTCTAATACTATTTTCTCATATAGACTACCAAATATTGTTTTCAGTAATAATAATAATAGTAATAACAATCATCATTATAATTAAAACAATAGTAATAATACTGTTTCAATCGATAGTACTTACTCATAAAATAGTGTAAGTACGTCATGTGAAAAGGACCGATAATAATATCGGTCTAAGCCAGTATTAGTTCATAGAAATACATTGTAACATTTTTATAATCATTGTCGTTTACTCCATGTCTCTCCTCTACTCAGATTCTACTTGATATTTATTATTATTATTATTATTAATTATTATTATTATTATTATTATTTAATTTACACTTTTACGTAGATCATTATTTGATTTTTTGTTTTGTTTATTTATTTTAGTTTTTTAATAGAGTTACTATCTTATTTTATTTGTTAGAGTTTATCAAATTGTTATTATTTTTATTATTATTATTATACTCCGAGTCCATATATTATGGATGTTTGGTTGAGAGAGAGAGAGAGAGAGAGTGAGTACGAAGAGAGAAAGATTGCATTTGGAGGATAAAGAGAGCGTGATTATCTTTTTTTCATGCAGAGAGAGAGAGAGAGAGAGAGAGAGAGAGAGAGAGAGAGAGAGAGAACTGTGTTTGGGTACGAAGAGAGTAGAAAGGAATTTTATTTTTATATTCCGGATCTTTTTTTAAGTTATTGTATTCAAGTAAATTTAGACACTAACCTTTATATATATTTTTGCATAGCAGGGAGTTTTGAATACAGGTTATATTCTTTTTTTATTACTGTTGACTATCTCTTGTTTATAGCCTGATTAGTTAAGTTATACTCGAGTTATAGAGAAGTAATTTTCTTTGTTTCTTTCTCAGCAACTTTTAGGTCGTGTTCATACCAAAGTGGCATGTCGCATGCCACGTGGCACGCCAGTTGAAAACGAACATTTGGAAATATATGAAACATTTCATATATTTGCAGATGTTCGTTTTCAACTGGCGTCCCATGTGGCATGCGACGTGCCACTTTGGTGTGAAAATGGCCTTAAGCCATATGAAAGGTGTGCGAATATGATGAAATCTTATAATAATCTGCACGTGAAATACGCAAAAGAATTGCGTATATCGTTAGGCTATATACATATTTTCCATATGGCGTATTTAAAGTGTATCGTGGAGTATCGATTTTCCGATACCGATTAGGCCGTTAACGTAGTGAGACAGCAGTATAACAGAGACCCGATTTCTTAAACAGTGTAAACCTAGGATACCATATTGTCAGTTAGCTAGAGACAAATGGATTTCATAAACGCATCTGACGCGGTTGTGTGGCTAGGATCCCGTACGGGATCCTAGCCATACACTGAACCGCGTCAGATGCATTTATGTTTTGGGGTATCTTAAATACTGTATAAAAAACAAGTTTTTTTGATACAAATCACAGATTTTATTTTTTAAATATTGTTATTAACGAAGTTTTTTAAATAATTGTTGCAAAAATCGCGTGTATATATATATATATATATATATATATATATATATATATATATATATGTGTGTGTGTGTGTGTGCGCGCGCGCGTGTATTTGCTAATATGGACAAAACGAAGTTGTTTGATACTTCATGCAATGAATGTTTTCGCTAAATATTATTCTTAACACACACACACACCAATTTACTGTTTTACATTTAAGCTAAACCTTCAAAAGTTGAACCTTTTGTGCCCATTGTACTGTAATCCCATCGCAGAAGCCGATATATGCTAATAGTTACTAGTCCGTCCTTGGCCCAGATGGGTATTAACTCGATATTTGCTTTGACTATTGTAAGATTATGTGAATATTATCATATCCAATGTAAAGAAGGGGTAATTTATTGTATGTATTGAAGTACATAATTCAAAAAAAAAAAACCTGCATTATTACCCTTATATATGTTTGTTTGTGTGCTTTTGGCTAACATATGTATTTTGAACCAATCTATGCTTAGTGTATAAAGTAATTATTATTATTAGTAGTAGTAGTAATGTATACTGAAGTTGGCTTCCTCATAAGCTTATCACGTGAGTTATATATATTATGTGAATATTTTTAAACATAAAATATATCTTCGAGATAATCTCCAAAACTTCCCCGTTATAATTCGTAGTCATCAGAGCGCAACTTTTACTCCACGCTTCGACTAGCTCACCCTAGACAAGGTGGAACGGGGGGGGGGGGGCAATTGTTATGTCAAGGGAGGGAGGGAGGGTCTCCCATTGGATTTTCCA
>JAXCGZ010011435.1:87500-117500 GCA_037179515.1 Halocaridina rubra | reverse complement strand
TTTTTAGTTACTAACATGCACATCTTGTTGCATGCAATCGTTTGTAGCTTAATATAGTCAGTTTCTTTAGAAGCATTAGAGTATAAGATACTGTTATTGATATAACTACTACTACTACTACTAATAATAATAATAATAATAATTGGACAGGGGTATTCTAAAGTGACTTGTGTATATTTTTGGTGTAGTTCAAGACTTGATTTAATCATTCAGTTTTAGTGTTATATTTGTAGTAATTTTCTTAATTTGCCCTAAAATACAGTTAGTATTTTCCTTTGAATACGCTTTGGATAGTGTGAAAATAATGTACTTAAAAAAATAAAATTGCCTGCTTCGATTTTTATGCCTTCACTTTTATCGAAGAGCAGATTTAGTAGTAAATAGTAATAATAATAATAATAATAATAATAATAATAATAATAATGCCAAATTTTTATAAACCAAACATACAAAAATTTATTTCCATTTTTGTACATACCCTCTTCTGAGCTTCCCATGGTTAAGTTGATGTAATGGTTGGCAGGAAGATTTGCCCCTTTTATGTATGACATGTGATAAAAAAGCATTGTATGATGAACACCTTTTTTTTTACAAACGCCATATCTCTCTCTCTCTCTCTCTCTCTCTCTCTCTCTCTCTCTCTCTCTCTCTCTCTCTCTCTCTCTCTCTCTCTCAGTGGTCTTCTTTCTCCTCCTTATTATTCTCATCCTCTTCTTCCTCCCCTTCATCATCTTATTCTTATTCTTCGTAAAGTAAAGCATTTCCCAGCAAGATGAAGAAGACTTGAAAACAACAAACTTGGACTAAGACGACCTCTTAAGAAAACCATATTTTATTTGTAAACACTTAAAAAATGCCTTAGTCATCAATAATACAGATACGGTTACCCAAAATACTTTTTTGTGCTATCTCCACAGCAAAAGAAACTAGAAAAAAATAAAGTATCCTCAATAGTTTTTTCTATCGTTCAGAGTTTGTGTTCTGCCTTAGAAGTTACTCAATAACCTGTTACATAGCAACATTTCCAAGTCGTAAATACAGTTCCTAGACCAAGCCATTAATATTATTTACCATCTGTGTACTCATATGGTCATCATCATTATGATCTCAGCACATTCGTATGTAGTCATCAGTTATCTTTCGTTTTTATTGTACGTTTTTCTGTAGTGATATATTTTAATTAAATTGGTGTCGCATATATTTTCAAAATGTACTTATTTTCATTTTGAATTTCATGTATTAAAGTTTTAATTATTCCTTTTTGAAATGATTCAGTCTGACGAGATATTTGTTTATCTCATGTGGTAATGAAATTTGGGTATAATTGGGCTCTTATATGTGTTCATGTAATTGGATAGTATTATCTTTAGTCATAGTTGTGTTATCAGTGATAAGAGATTTTGACCTTTATATATATATATATATATATATATATATATATATATATATATATATATATATATATATATATATATATATATATATGTGTGTGTGTGTGTGTGTGTGTGTGTGTACGAATAGATAAATATAACTTTTCCACCCAAGGATGGGTGGGACGGGTTACGGAGGACCCGTAGATATATCAACTGTATCAACTTCATTAAATTTTGTTTAGGTGGAGTTGCCATTCGCCGGCAGCGTCTATGCCAAATGTGTATTCACATGTTCTTCTGCACCGGATTCTTGGTATTCCGACGTTGCCGCTTTTCCTTTGATTACCTCCACCCTCGTACCCGTTGAGGAAGTGTGCCTTACCTACCCCTACCCTCCATACCTTAGTGGAGTATGGCCTCGCCTACCATAAAGCAAACGCCTCTCTCTCTCTCTCTCTCTCTGTTTAGGTTGTTCTCTGCCAAGAGCTATTTTAAGAGCATGATATATACTAATGTACTGCCTGCCAACGTTCTTATGTGATATTTCAGGCTTTAACATTTAGCTAGGGTGGCAGCAGCTATATGAGGCGCTTTCTCCACATGGATTTCCCCCCCCCCTTTTTTTAAGTATAATTTTTTTCATGAATGGCCATTATTTCCATATCTATGTACTTGGGCCGTAATACGCTTAGTAATGGGGATGTCCTAGTCAGAACACGCTCATCACCTTTGTTTTACTCAAAGCTAACACACCCATCTTTCTTCTCACAAACATGCGACCTTTCACTCCCCCCACCACCATGCACTTTTTCAGAGCGAATTGCATTCATCTTTGTGCAGTTTTTCTACCAGAACCTCCTCGTATGCATAGTCTCCTCTCTCCCCTTTAGATATTTTTTCTTCTAATAGGATGTCCGCTATTTTTTTATAATAGATTATTAGTACAAATCTTGGTGCTAATGTATTATGCATTCTAGCTTATTATCTTTTTTTCTATTATAACATACCCTAACAACAAACCACGTTAGTTTAATTTTATTTGGTTAGATAAGTTTGAGTTGAGTTAGGAAAATCTTTTCTTTCCACTTTCTTACGGGGATACACTTTTTTGTTTCTTTTCTCCAAGGGTCTGAAATTTTCTCCCATGTTCGAGTGTTTATGACAGGTATCCTTTTGTTAGTGTGACCAATGTGACCCTAATTAAAAAACCGGGACGAATCGTGAAGGCCTTTTCCAAGTTCCCAGCAAAACAGTCCCTTTTATAGGGTGGGCCACACGTCAAACCATCACTAAAATTGTAAATTCCCACTCCCAACTCTTCGTTTCCCAACGTATTTATATCTTAGAAACACAGATGCACACGATGTATTTTTTTTCTCACTATTTCTGACACTGAAACAAAATGTCACTTTACATTTTACAGAGAAATAAGTCTGCAATTGGGTAGTCATAGAAGTTCGATCTCTGCATCAATGAAGATAGTTCATAGTGGTTAGAATATAAGAAATTCCAAAGTATGATTCGTTTTTAAGTGCCTATCGATGGGTATGATTATAGTCAAAAAGAGTATTCCAAAAAAGTATGTAAAAACTCCATTATGTTTAGTATTTATGTTCAATATATTTTACTAGCCTTGCGCGTCTTTCACCCATATCGAAATACACATCACATAGTCTCCGAGGGAGACTGCGAACTTGAAAATGATCACAAGTACAAGCAAAGAACAGCAAAATAACATTTATATGATTTTCTTTTTTTAAGTGACGTTTTACAAGTTAACCGACAGAATAGAACAGCATGAATGAACAAAATTAATATATATATATAATATATATATATATATATATATATATATATATATATATATATATATATATATATATATAGAGAGAGAGAGAGAGAGAGAGAGAGAGAGAGAGAGAGAGAGAGAGAGAGAGAATCACTTACAGACGAATGCCAGCTGTTGCAGGGCAGCTTTAATTGGTTAGTTTCATTGTCGCCAAGAAGCTCTTTTGCTCTTTCGTATTGCGGAGATACATTTTGAATTCAAGAGAAAAATACATTTCATTCCAAGAATTTGGTGTATCACTATGACACTGCATTCCGCTTGTTAAATATTAAGAGCTCAATTAAATAGTTGCCACTGTAGACATGAATTCTTCAGCTGTATCTAGAAAATATGTCGCTGTTAATAATTGATATGTTATCTGGACTTGAAGTTTAATAATGTTATCATTTTGGATACTCTTGTAGATATATATATATATATATATATATATATATATATATATATATATAAGTACAGCAGTACTAATACTGTTAAATAAGGTGGAGTTAAATTTATTTATTATTAGGTATGATATTTTTCAATAAATCAAGGAGACATTTTACAGTAAGTGGGTATTCTGTCTTGATTAATTTCTTACAATTCATCATTATTGTCCTTCGTCTCTTTTCCTCTTCCTTTCCACTTGCCTTTGCCTCCTCCATTCCACTTGCCGTTTCTCCTCCTTTCCACTTACCTTTACCTCCTCCATTCCACTTATCTTTACCTCCTTTACACTTGTCATTACCACCTTCATTCCACTTGTCTTTGCCTCCTCCTTTCCACTTGCCTTTGCCTCCTTCATTCCACTTGCCTTTCCTCCTCCTTTCCACTTGCCTTTCCTCCTCCTTTCCACTTGCCTTTCATCTTCCTTTCCACTTGTCTCTGCCTCCTCTTTCCACTTGTCTTTGCCTCCTCTTTCCACTTGTCTTAGCTCCTCCTTTCCACTTGGCTTTATCTCCTTTCCAATTGTCTTTACCTCCTTCATTCCACTTGCCTTTCCTCCTCCTTTCCACTTGTCTTTACCTCCTCCTTTCCACTTGTCTTTACCTCCTCCTTTCCACTTGTTTCTGCCTCCTCTTTCCACTTGGTTTAACTCCTCCTTTCCACTTGTCTTAGCTCCTCCTTTCCACTTGATTTTTATCTCCTTTCCACTTGTCTTTACAGCTCAGAGTTACATATTTTTAGCTTCTGATAGTTATTTGAAGGGATCATATATACCCTTATTCTGTTTAATATGATATAGGAAGAATATGCTTCTCTCATTGATATACTGTACAGCAGTTTATAATCTACATACAGTAGTACTCATGTTTTGTGTCCTTGTATTGTTTAGTATATAAACACTTTGTGATTTGTTTGTTTCATTTAAGACAAAATTAATTTTTATTTACTATGTGAATGAAGGTTCTTTGCTTTTACTTTCTCTTCATGAACCAATTGAGGGAGATTGTGTTTATTCAATTCAAAAAACTTTAAGTTTTTATTACAAGGAGTGTCAAAGGATAGCCATCCGCAGATTCTTATACCATTATCTGGAGCATTTCAATACTAGGTCTTACTTGCTAGAACTAAAGTCCTTCACGAGAAGGCACCCTCCTAACCCTTTGTAAGAAAATGGAATCCGTGACATAAAACCGATCACTAGGAAATGACAGACCCTTTTTCATGCCCACTGCAAAGCGTTAGGAAAGACCCACCTATAATCCCCCAGCTCCAACCTGCCTGTGCCCACACCCCTTTGAATGGGGACTAATAGTGACATAAAACGTCGAACAACATCATCTGATACTGTTGTTGCCGTTTTCATTGGTCTGTTAAAATAAAATAATCCTTTTTAAGTGGTGGGTGTTACAGTAAAACAGATGCCTGTTTTTGTAATTTTTCCTTACCAGGTAAAATGAACTAAACTCACTTATTCTCCTTTAGAGCACAGATACACCACTTATAGAAGTCCACTTTTTTCTAAGTAATTTCTTTTGTCATACAAGATATTTTAATGCGAAGACAGTGTGGCGCTACCAAAATATTTTGATGTACCCTTTCTATCCTAATTACACACATGCTTTTTCAGAGTTTCTGTGTTAATGCTGATTCCATGATCTCACTTTGCAAAATATTTTTATATATAGATATTGGAACACAGTGAATAAATCCTCTCTCCTAATTTCCTACAACACACTATACTGATGATAAGGTCACCTATTGATACAAAATTTACCTAAATGGGTAAAAGATGTTTTTTACTAGTTATTTATGATGTCTTTTTTTTCTCCTCAGGAAAAGGGTACCAGCTTGCCTGCCAGTCGCCTCAACAAAAGACCATCACGGGCAATGTTGAAGCATATCATCACCCAGATTTACAACCATGCTGTCGTAGATCCTGAGAAGCTTAACCAGTATGAGCCTTTTTCACCAGAGGTAAGAGTCCGTATCACGTCTTGCCTCTTGTCACTGGGCAGCAGACCTCATCTTGAGTTAGGGAATGGCTCCATGAATCTCTACTGAATTGGCATTAAAACTTATATTTTACTATCTTGTCTCAGAGACGTAGCTATAATACAATGTATTCAATAGATTTATTAAATCGGGCACATTAAAAGCAGTACCATTAGAATTGACTATTAAATCAGGTACATTAAAAAACAGTAAGATTGGATTTAAATTGACTGTATATATATATATATATATATATATATATATATATATATATATATATATATATATATATATATATATATATATATATATATATACCGGTATATATATATATATATACCGGTATATATATATATTGTGAGTCATGGGATCTATGTAAGTAGGAGTTCATCTGTAGAGTTAGTAGGGACCATATTTTGATCGCTAACTCAGATATGCATTGTATGATCCCCATGATCATTATCAATCATATATTGGTGGATGATCATAAGGCTTGTAAATTTATTTGCCTTCTTAGAAAAGCGAATTTGCGTAGGATTGTATTTTAGGTGAGGTTTGTTACTGTTTCATCTATTTCAGCATGCATTGCATATTCTAATTTTCTATTTTTTTTAAGAGCTTGCTTATTTATCTCAAGTAGTTTTATCTTTAAGTGTAGTATTTATATATTGCAGTGCAGTTTTGTATAATGTTGGTTTCTAACATATTTACTGATTGACGTACGAAGTGATATCAACTTGAATCATATATAATTTTGAAAATATTAAACCTTCTGACCTTTCTTTTTGTGCAATCAAGATATAATTTTTAAATGTCATATACTATATATCAATGTATTTTATAATGCTCATACCGTTATTTTTGTGATAACCACATATTTCTAGCTAATTTTATAATGTGGAATGTAGCCTCACTGACTGAGTTTTTTTTTTACTGTCCCCATTTCATAACTTTTAATACCTTATACTAAGATTTCTTTTCCTCCTTAATACACCAATATTTTTGGAAGAAAAGTAAATGAACAGTTTATTTGATGAATTTATCATTATTATTATTATTATTATTATTATTATTATGTTCCTATATAAAAAGAGCAATCATTTGCGATATTAAATACTAAATCAGACATTTGGTAGCATTTCAAGCCCTCTGAACGTGACACAGTACTTTATTTGCCCTATTTTGGAATGGGATTTTTGCATGGATTTCTAAGATGAAGAATCATAGATTAGCATAGTGGAAAACTGGATACCTGGAGCATAATTCTGAACTTTACCACTTGAGTTGATCAATCTTTAATTAGTGTTGAGGAAGGCATTCAATTACAGTAAGATATATATGTGATTTGTATTGCTATCTAGAATTTTGAGATTTTCATCTATTATGCATATATTATATCTTGGTTATAAAGGTTGTGAATTATTAATTCATATAAATGCAGACATTCCCCTACATTCGAACAACAGTTAAGAAAATTCGCAGATACAAACAAAATCTTACCCATTATCTGCCCAGGTATTAATGTATGTATTACTGTACTGTGCAATATTATTGTATTATTATTACTGTCTTTAAATTCACTAATACATCATACTTTATATTTTATGTAGTAGTTAAGTGTATTTACCCTAAGAACTGTACAGTACTTCATATGTATATACTGTACAGTACTTTTCATTTTACCTAAATACTACTCAAGAACGGACTTCTGGAACCTAATTCGTTCATAAGTAGGGGAGTGTCTGTATTGTTTTGTAGTTTATGAATTTTATATAATGTGACTGAATGCACAATATAGATATTTCTCCTCTTCCTTCTATATTTTTATGTATATGTAGACTAATTGATTATTGGAAAGTCTTTAGAAACATATTTTTCTGTTCTTTATGAGCCTTTCGTACAAAAGCGAAATGTAATATTTTTTTCTGATTGGCTCTTTATGTTTTGTTTTTAGCTTCAATATATTAACAAAATCCTTTAACCTTTATGTATCCTCTTTTAACAGGTATATGGCGAAACCTCCTATGAACTTATATGCCAGATGATCGACCAAATCCACATAACCGAAGATGATACTTTCGTTGACCTCGGATCGGGTGTGGGTCAGGTCGTTCTTCAGATGGCAGCTTTGACGCCTTGTAAAATATGCCTAGGCATTGAAAAAGCAGATACACCTTGCAGGTAAGTTCTTCTCGAACTTTATATTGTGTTTCTGTTATACTGTTTTTGTACCACAATAGATGATGTACGAGTTCACTTGAATATATGGTAGTAATATTAGGGAAAAAACTATCCTTTATGCTGTATTTAACAGGATTTTGCACTGATTAATTCATATATGTCTACTTTTTATTTGTAATGCAGATATGCCTCTGAAATGGACCGCTTATACAACAAGTGGATGAGATGGTATGGCAAAAGACATAGCGAATACAAGCTGCTGAAAGGAGATTTTCTGAAGAAGGAGCATCGTGAAGCCATTACAGGGTCTTCCATTGTATTTGTTAACAATTTTGCATTTGGTCCCAATGTGGACCACATGCTGAAGGAGGTTTTTGCTGACCTGAAAGATGGGGCCCGTATCGTCTCCTCAAAATCCTTTTGTCCTCTTAATTTTAGAATAACTGACCGAAATTTAACAGGTAAGTCTATTTTCGGACCTTTAATATGTGTTGTTTAATAAAATAAAGCAATTTGTAAACTGAACTATCAAGTTCTTTTACAAATTCTTAAAGATTGTAGTTGCAAAATTTAAATTGCTCCTACTTTCATCTACTTTATCCTTAATATATCTTAGCATATACGGTGTAACTTGCTTAAGAAATTAATATGTACTGTTTCAAGATGTGATATTAATGAGTTTTTGTTCTGTTTGGCAGATATTGGGACCATAATGCATGTCTCTGAATTATCTCCTCTAAAAGGGTCTGTGTCCTGGACAGGAAAACCGGTCTCCTACTTCCTTCATATTATAGATCGTACAAAGGTAAATCTTTTATTTCAGATTTAGGTTGAAATATTACCATAGCATTTCACAACAGAGATGGCATGTTCAACAGATAAGTATGTACAGTATAATATGTTGTGTAATTAAAGGCTGTTTTTATATACTGTTTAACTTCTCGCTCATTTTGTGGTAGATATATAAAAGATATGACTATTTGGTCTTCAGTATTTTCATTTTATCTTCTTTGATCATAAATAGCCTGAGAAGTCTTCAGATCTTTTAATATTCACTCCAGTCCAGAGAACTTCACATTTTGAGTAAGTGTGATCACGTAAGATTCAAAGAAAATTTTATTGCACAAATTGAAATTATCAGTCACAGTATTGTGACAGAGATGGGAACTACATGTAATGCTCCTCAATGTTCAGATATGAGCATATATAGGTTATTTTTGTTAATAAAAGAACTTTTATTGCCATTAACACAGAGCATGAGAATGTCAGGAAAAAAAGGTCATATGGAACTTTGTTTGCAATCTCTTTATTCAACTCTGATTTCAGTCTTCGTAAGGTATACATCATCATGAATAGATTTTTTTTTTTAAATTGGGGATTGTTTCATATAAAATCTCTGCACTTTTCTCACATAATTTTTGTTCTTTTTATGATATTAGATGCCTAATCCCACTGAGGTCTATAAGATGGCCTGTTACCAAAATATTTAAGGTCTGCATATACCTACCTAACCTCACCTCATTTGCCAGTTCCTCTGTAGCAAGATGAAATTCTGAGAGAAGAATTACTGACTCTTATCCCCTTTAGTTGTCTTTTATGAGACGTTGAGCTTATAGGTGTTTAAGACTGTCTTCCCCTCCCCTATACTGAAAGCATTCAAGAATTCTTCAGCACCTGCATTTTAACGTCAGTGTGATAAAAAAATAGTTTTATAACTTAAAATTATACCTTTTAGTCCTTGAAGCTATAACTTTAAATATATAGTGACATCATGATCATTATACATTAGTTTGAAATGGAGCTTTATACACATATTTTATACTTTGTGGTTTGTATTGAGGACATATATATTAATTAAATGAAGCAATTGCAATGCACCTCTGTTTTGTTGATAACTAAAGTTTCACTTCAGTGTGACTGTTCCTCCTATAACATATGTTTGATCACTTTCTTCATTTTGCAAAAGGAATAACTGATGATCAAGACCCACCCAACACGAAGTACATATTGAAGAAGAGAATGTTGTCACTGCCAGACTATATAAGTAATAAAGGATCTAACTTGACCATCTGCTCTTTTTGAGTTTGGTTGAGATTAAAAAAGATAACTAATGGAGCTAGCATGGAATTTACTCAAATGTCGGTTTGTATCTACAGAAATATGACTACTAACAGATTAAGCTTTTTGCAATTTTATGCAGTATTTTTGTCTTCAGAACATGATATTCGGATTCTAATTTTTGACAATACTTGGACTTAGAAGCCATCCAGAGATTATAAGAAACTTTTACAGCACATATAAGTTGTGAGAAGTGTATATTGAAGATGAATATCTTGCTATATGAAGCTTTTAATTTTTTGTTCAAGAACAAGTGTTCTAACTTATTTTTATTATAATAACTCAGGGTTTCATCCGAGAAGCTGCTTCCAGTTATCTTGTTCATAGCCATTTCCCTAGAATTCTTATAGCTTACTGAGATCCCGTCCTTTGTTATACAAGATGGCCATCACTGACGCTCAGAAATAGTCTTTTGTGGTTTCGTTGTTTTGATAGTTCAGTGCCATTCTGCTCAAGGAAGATTGCTAATATATTTCAAGGCTGCTTGTGGCTGATGAACTTGTAAATAGTGCGTGTCGTATTTGCAAACTTATGCTTCTTACAGTCTTTACGTATCTGTTTCACAAAAACTGTTTGTGCCAGTGCTTGATTTTTCAAACTGCTGAAATGTTTTTAAGTTGTATAATGATATGGTTTATACGCAGGGATTATTAGACTTGTACCCAATATTTATATATTTTATGTTTTATACCTGATGCCGTGTCGCACTTAAGCTATGTAGGCTTGTCACAACAGATTCAAAAAAAGTTAAGAAACTGTTTCATCATGTCATGCCCATCTTCCCCTTTAATGCTTAGAGGCTAGAATAATAATAATAATAATGATAAACCTTTATTTCCATTATACAATGGGTATTCTGTTACTAATCTAGGAGTACAGTACACTTATAAGTAAAGATAAAGGTTGCTGGGTTTCAGTTCCGACATCCATCCTCAGAACGTCAGCCGGGGCAAGCCCCAACCCCCCACCGTGGTGCCCAGCCATAGAAGTAACCTCCCCGTAAACAGCTTAAACTCTCGGTCTTGGGCGGGAACCGATCTGTCGACCTCGTGAATGCGAAGCCATCGCGCTACCACTGTACTAGCCAGAGGCTATTATTTCTTTGTAGAAATTGATAATGGCACTGAAAATACTGTACATTCACATACAAGACTAGGAAAATCATTTTTGTTTTGTAATGAACCATATTGTTTTAAAAAATGCAGTGTACTGTTCACGGCTTTAACTCATTTCAAGAACGTACTGTTATAGACATTTTTGCTATACGTTAATAATTTCTACTGTGAGTATTTGAGCAAGGAGCTTACCACTTATACATTGTAGGTGTTGTCAAGTGACTAAATGGGCTTGGGAAGCAGGAAGTTGTCAGTTTCTCTCTTTTTGAAACTTTTCTTGCTGCAAAATAATCAAGAGCCCAGATAGGAAACAAGGACCAAGGGCCATAGGATGAAAATTCCACTGTCTTCCAGTTTAGATTGTTTCCATCTTTCTAGTTTCTGTAGGAAATAGTTTCTCATATATATATATATATATATATATATATATATATATATATATATATATATATATATATATATATATATATATATATATATATATATATATATATATATATATATACACAGTATATATATATATATATATATATATATATATATATATATATATATATATATATACACAGTATATATATATATATATATATATATATATATATATATATATATATATATATATATATATATATATATATATATATATACACAGTATATATATATATATATATATATATATATATATATATATATATATATATATATATATATATATATATATATATATATATATATATATATACACAGTATATATATATATATATATATATATATATATATATATATATATATATATATATATATATATATATATATATATATATATATATATATATATATATATAACAAGCTTTCGTGACTGAGTGGTAGCACTTGCGACTTTGATTCGTCACGTTGTGGGTTCACAGCCCGCCATGATGTGAGGTTAGAAAGGGCATTCACTCAAGGTAATGGTTGCACTTGCCAAAACTAAAGTCCTTCACAAGAAGACACATTCATAGCCTTAGTATAAAAAGGGGTCTGTGACATAAAACCGATTGAATATTTAGCCAGCCTTTTTTTGGAGGTGATTAAAAGATACAAAGCAGTTGGGAACTGGCAGTCTGTTTTACATGGGTAAGGATTGGAAGGGATGATATGATATCTCACTTCGTCGGTGCATCATCTTCTGGTTTTGATGAATGAGTTCGCTTCTTACTGAGTAGTCTAGCATTCGGTCTTATCAGTTATAATTGTTATTTGAATTTTTTAGCAGGTACTGTAATTTTCTTCTGATATCTTTTTAAATATAAATTATTACTATTAGAATTATTATTACCTTATAAGAAAATTATTATTGCAGTTATTTTTTATTGTCTTACATTATTGCCTTTTCGTATTATATAAATCTTTGGCTGATAGAATTAACAACATAGCGTTCGTCTTATTAGTTAAGGAATTACAATACGTAGGATTAAGAAAATATCTTAGATTAAGCATTAAGTAAATTAAATTATTAATATAGAAAGTATATTATTAATAATCATTCACTCATTATTTTCATCTTATATCCATTATTTATACGTACCTGGGTGGGAGTATTTATAATTTAACTGATAACAGCAGAATTGGAGACACTTTGAAAGTTTACTTGGAGTTATGTACGTATTATGTTGAATTGTTGATATCGAAAGAGTTATGCCTGGGCAAAGATTCAGTTTTGTTTATGAAGGTCTTTCTATGAATAACAGCAATCCTTGGAATGAATTCCTTATCGTTGTGAAGCTAGTAGTGTGTCCACGCCTGAAAACAGGAGGTGCAACAGGGCTTCGTCATGCTCACCCAAGCCTCACTCCGTTTATCAGCTGTGTTGTATCAAGAAAAAAATAATTTTTTGGGGGGAGGATTGAAATTTGCATCTTGAAGAGAATGGCAGCTTTTTTTCTTATTGAGACCTTCTTAAACTTGACTGAATTCTGCCAAAGCTTTTCATTAAAAGACTAGCTGTGGGGGCAGGGAAAATTGGTTGGACTTGGATCATTCACATAGCTTTGACAGTTAGTTTGACTTAATATTGTATTCTATTAATTACACAGCACTATAAGGTATGGACTTGATACAAGGCCATATTCTAAATATAGTACAACAGAATGACAGTGTGCTGCTTAAAGAAAATAAAACCAGGAAAATCAGTCGCTCTACATTTTCTACAGTGTCTCTGAAAGATCATAGTAACAAACGGTTATTATTTTTTGTCTGTAAAGCCTTATTTATTTATTTATTTATTTATTTTATACATTTCAATTAAATGATCCAGTATTAGCCCTACCTAATTGCCCATATGTCGTGATTCAGCCAGTTAAGAGCCCTCACAAAATTCAAAATTAATTTATTTTCCTTTCAATATTTTTAATTGGTATGTAATGATTGGTCTCCATTCTTTTTCCTTGTTTCAGTTGGAGCGCTATTTCCAAAGACTTAAGAACCCCAAACTGAGGGTAAGTTGTAAACCGTTCGAAAGTTACCTCCGCTGCTTCCATGTTTGTTCGCAACTGCCACTCATGATGGTGTTTTGCTCAGCTTAGAGAGAGAGACAGAGAATGTTTTCCTACGACACAGTCCAAGAGATTATACTCTGCTCTGAATTTATTTATTTATATACCTTTTTATAAGGAAATCCCTACCAAGTTTTACGAAGGTTTGAGCATTACGTAACAGGAAGGCGTCCGTCCCTCCTTTCCTTCTTGCGGTTGTTTCTTGTTGTTTCTGGTTTGAGAAGTTTGCTTTATTTTCTTCTCTCATTGGTAATGGGTGCAGTTGTGAACAACATTGGAAGGGGCAAGAAAGGCCACAGCCAATAGCCACCATTAATAGGGGCAGAAAATTTTTTCCTCTGCTCTCTTCTCTATAGCCACCTCTCATGATATAGATCGTGTTCCTATTAATTTACTTTTTATACATGTCCTTTGATTCAAGTAATTAGTGAAAAATAATTTTTGTTGTTGTCAAAACAGTGTTCATAAGCATAATCTAGAAGTCTAAGAGTACATCACTGATGCTGATCAATAACTGGAGTTTTTGGCTAAGAGAGGAAACAAGAGACACGTAAAAGTTATTTTTTGGGCAAGTGGCTTGGGGATGCGGCCCATTGGTAGCTGCTCAACAACCAATTGCAATTATGAGAGAGAAAGAGAGAGCACATCCAACTGAAGGAGGTTGAGGGCAGATGGTTGACTTGTAAGTCTCAGGTTCAGCCCACACCCAGACAACCTACACGTGTTTTTGATTAAGTATGACCATTAATACTGAAGGCCAAACTTAAGAGAGAGTTTTTCTTGAGATACTGTCTGTACTCTCCACCCTTAGAAGTGGTTATCACTCAGTATTCTTAAAACCCCCCCTTGAAAGCTCTTCCAATATTTTTGTCATATTTTGATCTATCTTGAACACACAAAATTTTGTTGATCGAAGTGACTCATCTTCCATCTCATTAATCAGTTTTGATCTCACTGTGCCAGACTTTTCACCTGAGTTTGATACCTGTTTAGTCATATTTTGATATTTAAGTAGTGCCAATAGCAGTAATGAGTGCAGAATGAATATACATTGGGTATATTTGCATTCTTGGTGTATAGAATTTTTTTTTAGCTATTTCAAATGCCAATTTCAATCTTTTATTTATGCAGTCTGCTAAAAATGGAGAGGAGAAGGGGGTAAGTAGCTGTGATTTGGCCCTGAATTTATGCATTGTGCATGCCCTTTTTTTTCCGTTTTCTTTAATGTGTAGAGATTTTTGTTTTTTATTAAAAACAATCTTCATAAAAAGAATGAATAGTGTGAATTATTACCGTTTTCACACTATTTTAACATTTGATATTTTCTTTTGAAACTAAATTTAAAATGGTCTAGAAATTAGCATCTAGGCTTCATATTTGCCCCTGAAAAAAATAGTAATGTAGCGAGAAATCCTGCATACCTCCAAAGCCATCATACTCTTTCCCTCCCAAGAACAATAAAGTATGTAACGTCTCAAAATTAAAGCGAAAAAATAAAAAATTATTTTGCTAAAGAAAGTGATTTTGAATTTATGGGGTCACTATTTAAATAATGCCTCTATATGATATGCTACTGATACTAAATTTTGAGACACTAATTAGTTAAAATTCATTGTATTTCCAGAAACATGTTAGAAGTTCATACGCCAGAATTAATGTTTTAATGCTATAAATGGTTTTCGTGAATATGGCTTCATTTAGTAGTTCATTATATCCATTTTATTTTAAAACATGCGGTTAAAAGCCTAAAACATAGACTGCACATTGCACAGCTAATGTTTTATATTATGCTCATTGAACAAGTACGAATATTAATGCGTGACATTACAAAATTACGCACTTTTGAAAAATTATTTTCTAAAATCCAGAAGCGGAAGAATATCGTAGATTTATCTCGCTGACAGTAATCTTTATTAGCTTGTCCGAAGCAATTGGGATTTTTAATGCCTTCAGTTATAAACTGAGGTGGTCGACCTCCCACGTATTTTAGTAATACCCGTAGTTTACTTTGATATCGGGCTGAATGTTTTATGCTTGTGAGAGGTATGAAAATGAGAAGGTTTGGGATGTTTGGAGGAGGGATGAGGGGTACTTTGAAAGTGAAATGCTGAGGATGGAAGTGCCAGGCAGGAGGGAGAGAGATAGGCCAAAGAGGTGTATGAATGTTGTGAGGGAGGACATAAGGGTGTGTAGTGGAGGGGAATGTAGGAGGTAGGGTGATAGAGATAATTGATTTGCTGTGGCAGCCACTTACTGGAGAGGCCATAAGATTTGATGATGATGATGAGTGTTTTAGACCTGTAAAAGAATAAAAGAGTCATAAATATTAAAAGTACTTTTTTGAGGTTTTGGACTGCTCTTCATTGAGGATATCTGTCTTAGATGTATTATTTTGGATTTGTTAACAAATGTACTCAAATTGATATGAAAACGAATACAGTTAAATAAAAAGGATTAGTCTGATGTCTTGTTCAAGCAACAGCAGTTGCATGAGCTGTTTGGGATCTCACTGAAAATTTCTGCTTGAAGCTTCATCTTCATAGAAATAAATGATAAGACTGATTCATTGATTATGGTATGTTAAAATAGGATATTTGAAGCATTTTTCATAATCTATTGTCATTTTAAGAAAGAAAATTAATCGGAGCAGCTTCATAGAACTTGCCTGTTTTGTATGGGGATCATTGTGTATATTAGAAGTTTTTATATTTTGTTATTTAGAAAATAAATATATTTTTATGGTAAAAGCGTAAAAAAGAATTA
The DNA here is from genome assembly GCA_037179515.1 of Halocaridina rubra. Lineage (NCBI taxonomy): Eukaryota > Metazoa > Arthropoda > Malacostraca > Decapoda > Atyidae > Halocaridina > Halocaridina rubra. The sequence goes on along the minus strand of JAXCGZ010011435.1, from coordinate 101,152 downwards.
CATACAGGTATTGCCAATTTCTGGAATTTTATTTGCTCATTGATTGATTTTTATTTCTAAGAATACTTTTGGATATAGAAGTTAATACAAATATCTAAGATATACTCATAGTTTGATTTCGTTAAATTTGTGTGCGAGTATATGGGTTTAAGAGCAGCTATCAGATCTTTCTTAAGGGTAGATATTCCTTTGATATTTATCATATTGTGTAAATGATTTTAACCCAGTCTACATTAAAATTGCTGTTGTCTTTCATGCATATGTACATACAAACAAACATATGACACATAAATAATGTTGCCAATTTGATGAAAAATAATGTTTGAACACCTAAACACACCCTTCCTGAATTTACATCTCTTTTCATAAATAAGTAAAGAAGACTAAATTGGTCACTTTTTCTTCACCCCTAGAAGAAATGACATCATTCTCCATACCTAATTAAAAATGACTAAATCAAGCACATGTTTTTCTCTATCGAATAAAACTGTGATTTTGACATGATGAACATAAAGGGAACCTTACCACTATAGCTGATGAAAATCTTTGTATCATGGCACAACCAGCACATGCTAGCAATATCCCCATCTTTCTTAGGCAAGCTTGTTACAGTTGTGCCTGGAATTTAAGTACACTGTATATATTCACAATGAAACTAATGAAATGATGCATTGGTATCCACAAAATATATGTTGAGCATCAGAGCAACTGAACTCTTATTGCAGGCTACATGTTCATTTCAGTCACCAATCAGACTTGAGCTACTACAGCAGATTAGAAGCTTCATATCACAGTGCGCCCAGAATATGCAAGCACTTATGCCATATCTTATACCAACCTGTTAGTGTTGTATATATATTCTCAATAAAATCATGATGTGGGTAATAGGTGCTTACTGATGGAATTCAATGATTGAGCTTACACATTCGTTTGTAAATGATAATATATCCATTTGTTTTCAAGTAATGTTGATTTCAATAAGGATATTCGTGAAGGCAGTAGGACTACTGTTATGCCTTCAGAAAAAAGCATATTTACTAGTTAGTTTTGTATTGTATTGTACAGTACTGTTAAAAAGTGGTGCTGAATAGGCTATTTTTTTTTTCCCATAGAGGTCCATATTGTGTTGTTGTGAACTCAAGATGATTATCATTTAAAACCCGTTTATATGAATATATTTGATCTGTGTTCCCTAATTTAGTTGATTTTTCATGTGTTGCATAGGTTTGGATATTTTTTTCTTTTTTATAGATGAGTTTGCTGACTTTACAAAACTGTTTGTTCACCTATTGATATGTATTCTGTACTTTGTTCTCATATTCCAAACTTCTGTTTTGTGTTTGGATTTTACTGCATTTGTTAATAGCTTTTTCATTTGTAGCTTGGAAGTAGAACTTATGTGAATAGTACGTAGTTACAGTGATGTTAGAATTTGAAACATATAGAATAAGCACTAGTTTACTTGAAAGACCTCTAAATTCTTATTTATTGATATTATTGTTAATATAACTTATGGTATAGTTATATATTGGCAATTTCTCCCATTCTGGGCTATAGGAAGATGAAACGCCTGGAGTACGAAGAGTGCGAAGGGACCTAACCAAGGCCTCTCTTAACTCTGAAACGTCCTCTAATAATTCATCGGATCAAAATAAAGATCTCGATGACCCAGTTATTGGCCCCACAACTAGACGGGCGTGGAATGATTGGTGTTCTAGCTCTACCACCTTGAATTCTTCCTCGTCTGCAAAAACGACACCAAAAGGCTCTTCGTGCAGAAGTTCGGCTGATGAAAATGACGAGACCATTACTAATGGCCCTACACGCCATCAGAGAAGTGGTACCAGGAGGAGAAATACGCAGAGAAGAGCTGCTGCATCTAAGCCATCAATTGTAGATGATCCTGACCCTCCCGTGACTGTGAGTTGTACCATGTGTCTAGTGAATTGTCATTCTTATCTGTTCAATTTTCTCCCTTGTCTTAACCTGTTCCTAGTATTTTTTTTATTTCATATTTCATATTAATACATCACCCCTAATTCTTTTATGTTAATTATTAAAAATGAATTATGATGGCTATTGTTTAATAATATTAATTATAGAAAAATGTAGGTTATATCTCACTGGAATCAGATAATATTTATGTAGCTTTAGAGAACGAGCACAGAAGCACTTTTTAAATGGCAATATTGCATTTTATACAGAAGCGCTTTTTAAATGGCAATATTGCATTGTTTTTTATTACAGCCACGGGTCTCTAGAAGGGTTACTCATGGCAGATATCGTGGTGGTAAGCGGGGGCAGAGGTCTAAGAAAGTTATTAAGATCAATGGTCTTGATCTTCTTCATACTCAAACGCTCCTAAGCACCAATTCAGATGGTATGTTATGTTTCTGCCTCACATATACAGTATGTTTAAAAATCTATAAATTATTTTTACTAGTCATTTGATAATATAAATTTTTTTCCATTAGCTAAAGTTGATGTTTCCATTTAATATTTTCTTGTGTAATTATTTTAAATGAGATGGCAAATGTATATCCTTAATTCACCACTTAATCAATGAAGGATTGAAAATTTATTTTCTTCTTGAGATGCCTCAGGTCATACAGCGTCCTACAAGGATCCTGCGCCAGGCTGTGTTGATCAGAAACTTCCGATGATATCTACCACCACGGGCGGTATATTGAGGCATGAAGAACTGCCCATTCCTCCAAGTTCCAATACCCCATATGCTTTGGAAGTCTTGCTGGACATTATGCGGCAACAATACATGAATCTTATTGACTCTTTCAAACAACCTGAATACAAGGACTTCGTATTGAAGCAAATGGAGACAGAAAAGGTAATTTTCCCACTTTCAAGTTGCTCTGAGAAACCATTGCATGCAACTCATGTGTACGCGAATGGCAGTTGTAAAAGTGGGAAGTGCCTTGTGTTAGTATATAGGATGACATTAACTCTGTGTTACTTACAATTTGTGCAAATTTTGCAATGGTAAAATTTTGAATTGTCAATTTTGCCCCTATTAAAGTCCTTTCTTGGCTAGATACTTTTTGATTATAGATCCTGTGTATTCATTGGGTCTGCTGAGTTGACAGAAACTGTAAGGTGAGGTTCACAACTGTTAATTTTTTTTATATACCTACTTAGAGACTGAAGATTAGCTTAGGATTAGAGGGCACAGTTATTGTGCATGAATGTGTACATAAAATTAATTTGAATACTGTGTTTATTTTATTACATACGATCACCAAATAAGGAAAAAACTTTCATGATTATGTATATATAATAAAATGCATTAGCTAATATGTTTATTATTTACTGTAGCAGTATTATTTTCGTGAAACTGATGCTCCTATTTCCTTTGTTAGGAAAAGAACAAGGCATTAAAGTCCAGGGCAGCCCAACTGGAACGTCAGATTAAGGTGCTCATTGATGATTCTGTAGCTCTTTTACGGTCCCGCATATCTGAGCTAGGAATGACTGCAGCTAATCCAGAAGATCTCCTTAACAGAGCCAAGGTCAGTGCCATTTTCCCCGTTTAATAAGTGTAAACAAAGAACAAAAACAGATATCTTATATACAAGTTGGCTTGTATAGAAAGAGCTTCATATTATAGTGGTATGCTGTATATTGTAGACTGCACATAATACTACATTAGGGATGTGAGTCTATTGAAGGTTAATACACATAAACAAGATTTACTGAAGATTCAGAACTTAAAAGTTGCCTGTAGAGAGATTCATGTTTGTGTATTGCATCCACAATATTTAATATATGCTGAAGATGTTTATAATAAAGTGTGCATGATATTGTTCTTGTACTTACCATATACAATACATTTTATTCTTTTTCTTCTCCCATATCCTGTTTCAGCCAGCATAACCTGCACTCTTTCAACTCTTCCATCAGATGTATCTTAGCAAGGGAAAAAAATAATTTCTGTGGAGCAGTGGATTGCCAGCTCTGTGGTCCCCCTTGTCCTTATTCAAATTATACAATGCTCTGGGAATATGGGTATAGAAAATTTCCTTCCCCTTTGCTATCATTAATAATAAATAATTGATATATTCAACAGGAAATTGTTTGGCGTCATAAGGAACTGCAAGCAAATGTGTCTTCCCTTCACCAGCAAGTTACTTCTGCAGAAGAAGAAAAGGACAGATTAGTTAGGTTGAGGCAGCATGAGATTATCAACAAATATCGACGAAATGGTCATGTTAATGGGGTTAGTTATCTTTATTTTATGATCTGTAAGTGATATTTAGGTTAACTTTATTTCATGATCTATAAATGATATTTAAGTTAACTTTATTTCATGTTCTATTAATGTTTTATGTTTATAAGAATATTATCTACTTAACGTGTAGATCATTGTATTGATATAAATCAGTTTTAGATCCTTAAAGAAGGGTTTTATTGCTGATTTAGCTTAAGTTTTGTTTAACTGATTTTTGTATTTACATATATGCAGTTCAAGTTTATAGTCCTAATTATTTGTTTTTGGTTCTTTCTTACGTCTTAATGTATTGTTCATTGCAGAGTATAGATATATCCAACTTGACCCAAGAGTTTATCCTGCGTGAAATCTCCCAGACTCTGTCCCAGAGAAAGAAGCTCCACACTCAAGTCTCACGATTAGAATCAGAAGTTGACAATCTTGAGAGCACGACCTCGGATGGAAGCAAGAATTCTTCTCAGCATCCACGTCCAGATAAATCTCCTGGAAGACACAAAGCTAGGCATCGCAGTCGCAATCAAGAATGGCCAAATATCCCAGAAGTGGGTAAGATTGAAGAGAAGAATCCAGAAATTTTAGCCCAAAAAATACTGGAAACAGGACGCCAGATCGAAGCAGGACGTATTCCAGTTTTACCTGCTGGAACGGAGGTAAAGGTGCACGATGGTCGTTTGCCAGGGGAAGGGTTACGCATTCACCCCTCTGAGCAGAGAATATGCGACACCCGAACGCAGTCTGTACATTCGGTTCAGGAACCTGGAAGAGTAGTAGTGGTTACTCAGCAGTATCTTCCTGGAAGTGCAAATGCAGCAAAATCAGAGCCACCTCATCAGCCTGAGTCTAAATATCAACCTCCTGTGTCACGTCCACCTTCTGATAAAAACCAAAGAACGTTTTCCATGATCCGTGCCCAAGAGCCCCCTAGAGTGGCCGACTTTGAGGATCGTTTAAAATTAATAATTACAAATGTTTTGAATGAAGATAAAGTGCCTGCACAGGCCATACCTCCCAGACCTTCTGCAGTTTCCTCTCTGGCAAGTGCCCCCTATCCTTCTCCAGGAGGAACTGTCAGAATGGACATTAAGCGTGAGAGAGACAAAAAGGGGGAAATTCGTGAATTGCGCGACTTGAGAGAATCTAGAATTGGACAGCCCGATTACACTCAGGTTTCACCTGCAAAATTGGCATTAAGACGTCATCTCTCTCAGGAAAAACTAGCTTTAGAATGCGTACCACCTAATTCTATTAGAGCCTCAACAATCACCAGGAATGTCGGTGATCTCATAAGCTCGGAAGTGGAACGTACCTTGGAAATTTCTTCACAATCCATTATCAATGCTGCTGTAGATATGACCATCACAGGCAAAGCCATTTCCCCTCGACCAAATTCTAGAATAGCAAGGATAGTGGATGAAAGTTATAACAAACCTCACACTCCTGATAGTAGCGAGGGTCGCCAGCAGTCCCCAGCTTTAAGAACGGTGTATTCTCCTATTTCGCGGCCAAATAGCACGGAGAGTCTGCCATCCACTCCTCATACTCCTCAAGTCCTGGAAGGGCTGATGTATCCTCGAGTAAAATCACCTAGAGGTACCCAATATGAAGAGAAACCTCATATGCCTCCTCCTGTTCCTTCACCAGGTAGAGATGGATTAGAAGCACGACTAGCCTCTATGTATGCAAATAAATATCCTCCTTCTTCGTCAACACCTCCCACTTCAAATCAGACTCCACCGCCCTCGCAAACATCCAGTAATGACAGTAAGAGCCGTTACGTCCCTTTGCCAAGAGCAGAAATTTCTCCCGTCGCTCATCATATGAATGAAAGTCGGGTCTTACCTGGGGATGGTCCAGTTGAAGGATTAGCCGCCACACTTCATGCTCGATTTTTAAATAGACCTCATCTTCCTACAAAGGTAAGCTCATTATGACTTATACTGTACATTTACAGTACTGAAAAGAATAAAAGAATGTAATAGTAATACTGTATTTTCCCATAACTTGTTCATTTAAAAGTAAATTTTTTTTATTTAGCAGCTTTCATTCATATTTTGCTTCTTTTGCCGATATCTGAACACCGACTTCTTCTTCTTCTTCTTCTTCTTCTTCGTCGTCTCCTTCTCCTTCTTCTCCTCCTCCTCCTCCTCCTCCTCCTCTCTCTCTCTCTCTCTCTCTCTCTCTCTCTCTCTCTCTCTCTCTCTCTCTCTCTCTCTCTCTCTCTCTCTCTCTCTCTCTCTCTCTCTCTCTCTCTCTCTTTTTTTTTTTTTTTTTTTTTTTTTTTTTTTTTTTTTTTTTTTTTTTTTTTGAGTGCCATGGCTCCTCAGTTGTATTTATTATGATTATATCCTTCTTTTACATGATTCTCTACATGAATTCTTTGTGTTTTGCAATATTCTTAGGTCCTAAGGCGTCTTGATATATTCTAAGTTGTACCCAGCTTTCTTATTACACAAAGCCATTATATAATATTATCCAATTTACCAGTGATCATGCTCTACTTTTATATACTTATGTCTTTTAGCTAACTGTAGCTCTTTTGGTTTTAGGTGAAAGAAGAACCTGCAGAAGCAGTACGTCCATCATCTGAGGAAGAGCGCTCTAAGCGGAAAATGCGTTCCCCGCCTCCTGCAGCAGTGGTTATCCCACCTAAAAAGCAGCACCTTGAAGGCCCTGCTACCTCTACACCGTCATCCATTATGACTCCTCCCCCTTCCCTGCCATCTGCACCAACTTCTGTCCCATCTTCTAATACTAGCTCCAGTAAACCTTCAATTATTGTTAGCTTGCCCACTACCAGTCAGCTAAAAACGGAACCTTTGGAGAAAAAGGCAGATGGTAAGTGATACTTAGTAAGTAATGCTGACTTGTCATTTAAACGCACTTCTTTGTAAGTCATTGGTAATACTTCAGTCATTTAGTTCTATTATTTATTTATCCTCATTTGGGTCTAGTAGAATTCTGTGTCCATTCTGTGTACATTCTTCATACTTAATTTGTTGTGTGTTACCTACAAGTAAACAACACTGACGTTCACTACAGAACAGATCTAGGAATTGTATTTTATTATTGGTTTTCATTTGTGTGTCTCAGAGTCAGAAATCCATTTGTTTATAATTGCTAATAATGTAGACATTCACAAGAGTAATTATAATAATACATAAGATGTATCAATTGTCGAATTGGCACCACTGATTGGCTGAAAAGCCTACCAGGGAGTGGAATCTTTTTGAAAGTTTATGAAGTGTGGAGATGGGTATCCAGCAACAATATTGGCAGAAGGTTTGGTACATTGCACTGCATCGTATGCAGTAATTCTTTAGTAGTAATACCATCACCCTCATTACAGGGGAGTGGGTAATAGTAAAGGAAAATGAGAAGGAAGAAACTTTAATTTTGTTTATTTATTTTTTCCCATTCACTCACAGTCACACCTAGCACATCATAAACAATGAAATTTATGGAGCTCGCTCGTTCCTTGGGGTTTAATGTGACTGCTTCATGTGGACATGATTAATTTTACTGATATATGTCAAACTACAGCATATTTTATACCAAGTTGCAGTAATGAACTTTTCCTTTGCATGCGTTAATAATAAATTTGAAATCAAGGCGAGGTTTCATAATGAGTTGTTTCCTAGTGCCCATTAAATTTGGCAGCCAAAGTTTCTGATTTTCACTGAATGTTTCCTTTACTTTCACACTATTTCTTTCAGAGTTTTCTCTATAGTTACATGCTGCAGACCCTGCTATATCACTATTATTCTACAACTGCTTTTATTTAATATCCAGTTCTTGCCCAGGTTTTATACTGTTAAAATAGCTGCTCACCATAACTATCCAGTGTTCTGTGACTTTTATTCAGTTTTTCCCCATACTTCACACTGCTCCAAACTGATTTGCCTCTTTTCAGTTTGTGATATATTTCCATGCAATGAATGCTATATATTTTATCTTTTCCACCAAAGCTACTGCATTCTTCTCTAGTCTTTGCAGTTTGTCTTGGAAATTAGTTACCAAGACTGTTATTTGTGAACATTCACTCATATTCACCGCCTAGTGTCCTAATTTTTCACCATTTTAGTCCCAATAACCCAAACTCTTACATTTTCTTCTCCAGTTTCATCATCCTTTGTATCCCCTACTTACTGTCATATTTGTCTGAAGTCAGTATGGTGGCCACTTTATATTTATTTGCCAAGCATCTTTCCTTTTTAAAATTTTACTCATAATGCCCTTATGAAGAAGAAATTTTGATATTGCAGTGCTATTCCTTGAATTGGTCATTGTCTTTATACATGAATCCTGCACACTCCACAATCATCAGGTAACCTCAATCATTACAAGAAACAAAAATACTGACAGCAATTTCTTTGTCAGCCATGATGTCATATCTCAAGAGTCATCTGTATGGTTGTGGTTGAAGCCAGAGACCTAAGCAAAGGGTTATTCCGATGTTTTGCATAATGTTGATCATTTTAAAAACGATTCGGTAGATATATTTGTTTTATTTAAATAATCTCATTAACTTAAAATTAGTATGGACGTGCACTGTTTTTCGAGTTTGGGGAAAGAGTAAGTTACTTTTATAGTGCATTCTTTACTAAAGTTCTACTATCAAAGGGGTTTGCAGTCTCGTGCCATATAATAATACTGTTGTTGAACAAGAGATAGAGAAACTAAAAGTGGTGGGTCAAGTCTCCACCATCTGTATATCTGGCAAAAAATCAGTTTATTTTCATTTTGCCATTAATCAGAGTGTGTCTGCTTGTTGTTGTTTCTTGAGCTGCCTGGCTGAACAGCCCAGAGTGTTTAAGGGAGATCTTTACTGATCCTGGGCTTTCCCCCAGAGCTCTCAGGCGTGGTATGAAGTGTTGGTGGCATATGTGGTTGTGTGCAGTTCAGTTTTCCATAATGTGATTTGCTTCTGCTTGTTTGAGTTCATGCTTCTGTTGTCCTATGACCATATTTCTTTTGTAGATTACTCAAGGTGATATTTGTCTCACTTGGCACATCCAACATTGGAAGGTATAATTTTGTAATTGCAGCATAAAAAAAAAAAAAGCTGAATAGCCTTTGTCAAAACTACTACTGTACCATGTTTTTGGGTTGTTCCAGTGAGTGTCATTGGCTAAAATATTCAAAGGAAAATAAGTCATAATTGAAATGTCATTGGCTAAAATACGGGGCGAAAAAAGATTGAAGGGGAACATTGGTTTCAAAAAAGGAAATGGCCATCACACTTTATTACATGTTCCTTCAAACATGATGAATTAGATACATACTTGTTATTAGAGCCACTACAAGGGTTAAATGGTGCGAATGTCTGCCATCTCTTAATTCTTTGGATTTATTTTGCCATGCTGCATAACTGTTGATAGAAGGAGAAAGGAGAAGCAATGTATTATGGTAATCCCACTGCTTCCCATTTGGTGCTCAGTTGAGACTGCCCAACTTTTGCTTCTACTGGCTATGGCGTAATATGAAAAAAGTACAGTATATATATATATAGATCTATACAGTAAAAGACTTGGTGTGCCTTTTTATTTTGATTTTTGATAAGATACAAGATGGTTAAGGTTAGCTAAGGATGTTGATGTGTAACAAATCGTTGTGCGACGTTTTAATTGACTGAACTCAAAACAAAGTAAATGCCTTTTTGTATACAGAAGTACAGTCTCCATTTATTAAATTAACCGGCATTTTCATACACTAATGAATAACAAAGCATTGTTTGACTCCTCTTATCAATGACTTAACCTTTTGAACAAAAAATATGCTCTTAATATTTGGTAGGCTTTTCACTTGTATTTTTTTTTAGATGAATGTGCTTTTCGATTTTATTATGCTCTTCCTTTCATTAACTATAAATTATTAACTCCTTGCAGTGTGCTTTTATTAGTTCTGTTTTACATCTCTTTCACAAGTAAAGTTTATTGCCTCAGACGTATATGTATCTTTTTAGGTTTATATTACACGATATATTCCTGTTATAAAGGTAGGACATATTTAAATTAGGGAAATGTACTATGTAGGTTTTTTATATGCGCTCCATACTTGAATCGCCTAAAAATCACTTACTTATGTGAAAGTAATATATTTGATACAGTTATTCGAATCTTGGGTGTATTGTACAAATTCAGTAACTTGTATGACCTTTTCTAAATATATGAAACACAATTTTGATTGTACAGGTTTATTTCAAAGAACAACTTTGATTTTCTTTTCTGAGCCATATTCATTTTTTTATTCTTAACTGATAATACTACTCTGAATTAAGAAGTATTACATTTTTTTTTTTTTTCTCTTGTTTACTATACATTTTTGGACCAAATTTGTCGAACGCATTACTGAAATATGTGCTGCTGCTTCATATCCTTTCCTTTTCATTTTTAATGCCTTTGCTGCTCTTAAATCACCACAATACCGTCTGTAGATTATGAATTCTTGATAGCGTTAGTAACAATCATGTTAAATAGCTGTATTGTGCAGTCCTGTGCATAACCTTATATAGCATGATTTAAAGAAAACCATGTGTACGTTCCTTTTCTGCCGTCCTTTTTTACATTCACATCTCATTATAGCATGAGCTATTCTTTTTTTATTTTTATAAAATCTAGTCTTACACACATTAAATCGATTGTGTAATAGTTGGCTATGCTTATGCCAAAAGTAAAATACTGTATTGCCTTTCCCTTAGAGATGTGGAGTGGTCATTCTTTTTATTACAAACTAAACTTTAGTATTAATCTACGTTATCCCACTTGTTTTGTGTAAGTGTTCTTGGATGTGGCTCTGCTCCTCCTAATTGTTAGATTATATTTTTTCCTTATAGTACAAGGGAGACAAGATTTGCATTGCAGATCATGTTTTGTGTAATTTTTTATTTTTCTATTCTCTTGTAAATAGTGTGATATAGATGTGATAATAATATAAAGACTTCCCTTCAGTAGCATTTTACTTGTTATTTGAACGTGTGTGTGTGTGTTGTCTTCTCGTCCATTCATCAGATGTTCGTTATTTTTTACTGTATGCATATCTTGCTGATGGTTGTGTATCATTTGTTACTCTATTTCTCTCTTGGTTTTATTTTTTTTTTTCATTCTTAAGGCAGTTTTTATTTTCAGTTGCTTTCATGCAATGTAATATTTCTTTAGCATTGCACAACAGCAGATTCACACTTACTATAGTCCTGCAGGGGGTTACGGGAAAGACTAAATTGGGAATGGTTGAACTATTCTTAGAAATTTTTTGTAGAAATTTCTTCCTTCTTCATGATATTATGCCTAATTGCCTGTCGTGCCAATAAGCTACTTGGAAATTAAGTACATTTTAATCATAAGTAAGTACTGAATATGAATCAAGTAATGTGTAGGTTGTGAAGAATTAAATTTTTCTTTTGACAAATTGGTTCTCATAATATTGGAAAAATAATTTTCTTTCATGTATAAACTGAAGCTAGAAGTGATATAGAATATATCACTGACATGAAGAATACAAGTTAAGTGATAAATTTATCAACAGCCTGCACAGCGCGTTTTCTGGAAGAAAAAATGCTCCGGGGCAGAGGAGGTGAGATAAGAGTTATCAGTGCGGGTGTGCGTTAAGCTAAATATTATGATCACTGCTGCTGCTATTGTTGTTATTTTTATATATAATAACAATAATTGTCATCGTGTAATAATGGCATTTCCCACTGTCCTTCTCGTAATCCACTGCATGCAGGGCTCTTCTATCTCTATTTCAAGTGATTTACTACAGAGCTCTCCTTTTACGTTAAGTTTTTTATTATTATTATTATGATTTACTTAATTTTGACTGATTATTATTGTTTTTAGGCTCTAGTCTGTCGCCCCGTTTGTTGCATGATGTTAGTAGAGTATAATGGGAGAACCTATACTAACAGGTAGTCCTTGGTAAGTACTAGAAGCTTTGTGCATGACTACAGCTTTTTTAGCACGTCCTAGCCACATGCCACCTACTGTAGCCCCTCCTACCCAACACCTCCATTCTTTCACAATGGTAGGTTGGAGTTGAGAATTCTGCTCAGTTCTGATAGTTATAAAGGAAGATTCTTGGAACATCATAGTTTATGTACTGCCTTTAATGTCCTTGGAAAAGTTTATTTCACTAGTATACAGTATTATTCTGTTAATATAATGCAGTGCTTGAGTTCTTGTATCCTTGCATCTCTGGTTAGATTATCACTTAGTGATGGTGTATTTTAGAATACTGTATCTCACTTGATATAATTCTATGGTGTATTTCTTACTTATAAGTCTTTTATCTGTATTAAAGCTTTATATCTTTGACTTCTTTAAGGCTATGTACTTGTGGTTCATTTACCTGTACTCTCAATACAGGTAGAGACTCACAAACTTCAGAAATTGTGTATCATTGTGATAAATCCGTTAATGATAGTTAACTCCATCACTTTTCTGGTTCTCATGAATTGAAAAAGTGTTCTGTGTTTCAATACCTAACCAATTCACTTGGTGTCTCTTTTAAGCGTACATCATATTTGCTTGATAAAATCAAGACCAGTATGAGAGTCAAATTTTCATCTTAGCTGTTCGCAAATATATAATTATTTTATTCATGTTATATATTAATTTAAGTTCACTTTACGGTTCTTGGATTTTTATGTTACATTGAAGTGGGAGAGTAACATGACATGTGATGAAACATCTGATGGATAGGGAACCTTATTTTAATTGGGTCCTGAATCAGAGCAGTAATTTGAGAACTTTGTGATTAAAGTGTAATAACTTTTCATTTTTTTAATGTAAGAGTGATACACGGACAGGCAAAGAAAATTCCCCTTATTGGATCTGGGCACAAAGAAAACATAAAGCAAAGAGAAACATAGATGGAGAGTGTTGTGAGTTGTCAGCTGTGAAGGGATAGTGAAATATGTGTAACAAACTTTGCATACCTCCAAGATGCGCATTTGAATATCTAACTTAGTTCAGCAAGCTAGTCACAACTGTAACAACAAAATGAGGCAGCAGCAATTATACCATAGAATTTTATAACTCGGACCTATAAGAAAAGATCAGTTGTATTCATTGAAGTCTCCTCCATAATACAGGTCTTCATGATACTTTTAATGAGGGTCCTTATATTATTGTTGATCCTTAGTTGTAATGCTATTACAGTATTGCAAAATCAATTAATTAGAATATTATCCCAGAGGTGAATGGGTACCATGGTGACCGAGTGATAATGCTTGACTCACGAGTTGATAGACGGTGATCGAGCCCACCTTGGGGGGCTAGGAAGTCCATCCAGCCTGAAATCCCCAGCCATACCCTTTATCCACCCTCATTCTGGGGAATAATAATTACACAAAACGAGGATGTATTTTATTATACCAGAGGGGGATGGCACTTGAAAATAATGTTAAATATTA
>JAXCGZ010011435.1:55000-82500 GCA_037179515.1 Halocaridina rubra | reverse complement strand
AGTCTCCTGGAGCTTGCCCTAATCGTGGAGGAGGAGGAGCTGACACACCACCTTATCTTCCAGCTGAACTAGAGACTACTCGCTTGGTATCATCAGCTAATTCCCCTTCTCAACATGGCATCTATCACCATCATTTCAAGAAGAAATTTTACCACAAGGAGCGAATGAGTCCTGTAGACATAGATAATATGCACAATCATAATCACACCCATCATGGCAAGTTCCGTCCTAAAGGGAAAGACTGGCAATGGAGAAATCAGTCATCAAATCATCACAGAAAGTCACCTCCGTTGTCTCACCATCAGTTGCCATACAATAATAACAACAGCAGTAACAACAACTCACATCATCATCATAATCATCATCGCCATGGAACTACCTACCAACCCTCAATGCCAAGACAACATAACCAACAATTATTAACTGCTACTGCCCCACCACAGCGTTCACAGGGACAGCCAACACAGGGATCTTACTACCATCATTAAAGTAAGTCCATTGCTTGTTCTATGTTAATGGAATCTGTGAGGAATGGGATTAAATATGGATAGAGAAAATTATCTTTACAGCAATTTTTCTTTATACTGTAACTGATCAAGTACACAAGTTCTTTTGGTTATGTTAGTTATCATGTAAGGTATTGGAGTAGATCAGGCCATAGTAAAGGGACGTGCTTCTTGAATGAACATTTACTCCTTGGAACCCCTGTTTTATTGGCATATGAGTAATGTGAGTAAAAAATGTTTGTAGCTAACAGTTGATCATTCACTGATTCGTTTATTGATTTTTGTTTTATAAATTTTATCAATTATTTTACAACTTTTTCAGATTGGCATAATGGAGCAGTGGTGACTATAAAGTAATGGATGTCTACAACAGCATGAGCAGATATGTTGAGTATACTGCTGTCCAAAGCCCCTTTCTTGGTACTTGTTTCAGTTAGTGCTAGGGTTAAACTTAAAAAAAAATTATTATTTACGCTTAATAGACAACAAAATGCTTTTCATTTTGTCTTGGTTTTATTTAAAAAGTTACTATTTAAATTACGTTTTGCCAATACTGTAGTACCAATCATTATGAATTGCTGTGAGTGGATTCTATAAGGATGTTTCATAATCACTGTAGCTTGTGTATGTAACATTGCTTTCCATCACGCAGTTACCTTGGCATAAGGTACAATATGTCTCGATAACAGTTTACGTTAATAAAGATCATGTGGCTCTGCCTACTAAAGTAAAAAACTTATTTATCATATTTCACTTTCTTTTAACATGCGTCCCAAGTAGAGGGTAATGAGATCATTCCATTAACCATAATTCGTCGCTACAGTATTTGGCAATGTGTATATTGTGATAAATTTCTCGAAAATTCAGTTTACGGATATCCTCTGTGTTAGTTCTTAAAGGGGCACCTCTTGGTAATATCTTCATGTGATGATTATGCAAAAGTTCTGCATGTAAGAGTGCATAACATGTTTGAGATTCTACAGGATTCTTCAATTGCTACTGGATAAATGAATCAAGTTCTTCTGGTGCATGTTTCACATCATTCTTAAGAAAACTGCCTCTTCTTGAGGGGGATATTTGTCATTTTATAACTAAGGTAGGATAAGCATTTGTTATTTAATATTATTTTTTTTATTTATTTATGTTTTTTTAATTACCTGTATTCCTTTTTCAATGTAGTCATGATTAATACAGTACTGCCATTAAGGTTTTTTAATGAGCCATGCACAATGCTTCAGGAAGAATAGCATATTGTTCATAATAGTTATTCTGTTGAATTTCTCTCTCTTCTTTTTGGAATTTATCTTCATTATTTGTTTTAAGAAATTCCCGTGATTTCTTTACATGAGTCGTCATGTGCGTTGCAGCCATGATTTTCAGTGTTAAACAGCAGTAAGTTTCTCATTGTTTTTCCCCACATTCCTCCTATATTCTAGTAGGAGATTTCAAGTGAACAGAGAAATATGACATGATTGAAGAGGTTCTTTTCTTGATTAATATTTTTTTCGTTAATTGTTTTTGTAACACTTGGACGGACGCTAATACACTGAGTAAACCTGCTTTTAAAAGAGGTAAAAAGATGCTTAATGGTATTAGATCCAAGTTTATCTTTCTCTTCTATTTAAGTGAAGTTGTTAATTACAACCAATATCTGATCTTACGAGGAGGCAGATGATTAAATTTATATTATCCTTTTAAATACTGTGATAAATAATTTGTGTGAGTACTGGTAATTCAATAATTCATTGTGTGTGATGTGCCCCAAAGACTGAAATCACTTCTCTTTTTTTTTTTTACTGGTAATTCACATGCTGTGTGTGTGTGTGTTTCTTTTTGTGTGGTTTGTCTTCTTAACCTTTGTATTTTGAGCTGTTTGTACACATGAATTGTGATCATTTATTTAATAGTGGATAGGAGGGTTTTTTTTAGCGTATTTAGATTTACTGATGATTTTAAGGATTAGAATAACACTGACTGTAACTTTATTGTTGATGAACAACAAGGGTCGAAAAATCTGGTAATAGGTTTATATCATTTAGACCTCGTTTTTGTTCTCGTTTTGTGTGTGCTTGAGAGTATAAAGTAGATGTTATTGAAGTGAGTTTGTATAAATTGTACAGTCCTTTAGAATGGTTATTTTATCAGGGTTTTTTATGCTTCAGGAAAATTTTAAAATATGAAATGTTTCTTCACCAAATATTGAATGGGAGCTACATATACTGCCATACTCTTTTTAACTTTAGTTTAATAATCGTCTCCTGTTTTGTTACATTATATAGGTCCTGTAAGAATTTTTACGCATTCAATCCCTGGGCATTTTTGTTGAAACACCACTGGAAACCAACATATATGTACTTTACAGTTCATTTTTGCAATTGATAGATTGCATATGTCATGAAAAGTTCTTGAGTTGAACTCTATATTTTTTTTAAATTTTGCACTTTCGAGATTTAAAAACAAAAATTGAGAGTATTATTTTTTAATTCATTCAGATACACACTGTTGTAGTACACATTTGTGCAGACTTCCCCCACAGTATTTTGAAAGGCAATATCGTATATAAAGCTAGCAGTAAGTCAAATATGCATTACTTCTTAACTCTACCAGTGTTCCGTCAAAAATTGAAACCCTCATTTTTATCAGATTCGTCTTCAAACCGGTAATGTGCTGTTTTTCATACCAAAGTGTACTTGATATGAGTTTTTTATAGTAAAATGCAACAATATATCATTTGTATGGAAAATATATCACATAGCTACTGTTATATAGAGCTTTGTTTAGTTTTTAAAGTTTGTCAGGCACAGAGTTCTTTTCCCAATTGTATTTTTTAGGTAAAAGATTATCTAGTGATTGATTTTATTATACGTTGCTTTTGCTTGTTTATTTTGTCTTAGTATTCACTTGTCATTGCTATATATAATGACTTCGGTTAACCTGCTTGACGTAATTACTTTTTTATTTTCATTGAATCTGTATTATGTCTTCATGGATCGACATCACCTTCATTGCGACTTTTATCTGACTTTATTAGCATACCCCATCGGGATACCATATTTTCACTTTATGAAATTATTTGCCTTTGTAGTCTTCCAGTCTTTGTTGTGACTTATCAAGATAGGAGTGGAATATCATTTAATTTGAGATTTAGTAAGTTCCTTTGTTAGTACTTTGAAAGCTAAAAATTTAGTATTACAAGTCTGTAGGCTGTAGTATCGTTTGCGTATACAGTTTTGTTGATGTGTGCTTGTGTAAGCATAGATATTTTATGCAAAATTGCATATATTTTTTAATCTGTATATAGTAATGTCTCCATATAAGAAGTGTGTGGGTGTGTGTAGAGCAGAAATAGTATAAATTTTTTGGCCTTTAACATGCACAGTAAATAACAGTACTCCCCTTAAATTGTAATTAAAACTGAGGAAGCCATTTTTATTGTCACGATTAAAAAGGATTGGATTCCTGCTATTCAATATTAAACTGAGAACTGCCACATTTTTTTAATGCCTTGCACCACAAATATCTCCCCGTCATTTTTGTTAGTCTTATGCATAAATATCATGTGAAGAAATAATAGATATATCCCAAGTAGTATTTCTGTGTTATGTTTGCATTGCAAATGCCTTGAAATACACTGAAGAATGTCTTATTTGACTTATTTAAAAATAAAAATTATTTGTTTTGTATAGTGTAGATGAAATTGCTACATTGAGCTTTTATTTCCTATGTATTTGATTTCATTTACTCCTTTTTTCTGATGCAGTGATCATGTTAGTCGCACCACAAGTATTGTGTCATTCAGAAAAGCACTGAAGTAACTTTAGAGCAACACTGAACAGCAATATTCTCAATTTCAAAGGATAGTAATAACCTAGGGAGGAGCCTTAGATATTTGAAAACCTTAATGTTATCTCAAAGATATTACAATAGCAAGTAATGTAATACAGCATTGTAATGGAGTAGTGTCAAGGATTTATAAATACTGTACTGTATACAGAAGCTCCCCTTCTTACGAACAACAGTCACAAATATGAACAGAAACCTACCCATTATCTACCCAAGTTTTGATGTAGGTATTATTGACTGTACTGTATTATTACATTATAATTACTGTATTAAAATTCATTAATACTGTATACTTTATGTTTTTTGTAGTAGTTAAGTGTATTTAGCCTAAGTACTCTACAGTACTGCATATGTATGTACTGTACAGTACCTTTTTTACCTAAACACAACTTACGAACATTTCTGCTTATGAACGGACTTCTGGAACCTGACTCGTTCCTAAGTTGGGGAGTGTCTGTATTCAGTTCCTCTCAGGGTTTTTAGTATCCCTTACTATTTCTTATTATAACCAATGAGAATGAAATACAAATAAATATTAACATGTAGAATATATATTTTATACCTTTTGGATGGTAGTCTTTGCCTGTTAATGTAACTAATAG
Organism: Halocaridina rubra; assembly: GCA_037179515.1. Lineage (NCBI taxonomy): Eukaryota > Metazoa > Arthropoda > Malacostraca > Decapoda > Atyidae > Halocaridina > Halocaridina rubra. The sequence continues at coordinate 77,549 of JAXCGZ010011435.1, read as the reverse complement.
TATGGACAACTTTATAGTCATTGTCATCTAAATTTTGAGACGTATAAGTTCCAGAATGAATGTATTGGGAGACTTTTCTCTACCATCTCCAATATGTATCATTTAAATTTGCGCAATGAGATTGCAGACTTGAAAGAATGATTTAATGACTGAATATAAGTATATATCTAGTTATTTAGTACTTCTTAAAGGATAGGTATTAAGAATGGCTAAATCATTTATAAGGTTTCATAATTATTTTATTTACAGTCATACTGTAACATTGCAGATGTAAAAGAGTTGGGTTTATAGAAAATAGTTCCTGGTTTTCTGAAAGGGTTTAAAAGTTTTCAACTGCTGATGTGTACCAATATTGAAAATAAACTGTCCATTATTTATTGGTTGCTTTCATGAGTAAATATAGCAACAGTAATTATTCAACTTCCTCAGAGTGTTTGCAAGGACTTAAAGCTGTTGTATTGCTCTTCCATGCAGGATAAAAAATTTAACTTCTTACATTGAAAGAAAAACTTATTTTTACTTGGTATTATTTATCAGTATATTGTTTTACGCGAGAATTTGTGCTGTGGCTCATTACCAGAACCTTTTTCCAGGATATCAGTGCTCAAGCTTTTATTTATTATTTTCCGTATAAAATATTTTTTTTTCTGACTGTAATACTGTTGCACTTTTAATAACTGTTTTAAATACGATATCCAAGATATCAAAAAGTACTGACAAGTATGCTTAAATATAACAATATTTAAGTGTCCTATTGGGATGCCTATGCCGGGCCTTGGCTGATATTTTCCTTCGGTCTTCTGTTGCGAAAAATTATTAAAACAAGAAAATAGGATTTTTGTTTTTCATTTATATTCATAATCTTAAGTTCTGATTTACTGTTCTTGGAACTAGTTTTGTGTTTTGTAAAAATTTAATTATAGAATTATGAACTGATGATATTCTCTTTGCTGTTTGCCCACAATAATTTGTACTTGTAGGGAGAAATGCCCGGTCAGTAAAGGCAAAACTACTCAATATTCAATGACCCATAAATGTTTCAGCCCCAGGTGAAGGATGCAACTTTATGCAAACATTAAAAAGTATGTTGGCATCTTATCTGGTTTTCAAATAGGGACAAAAGTGCTCTTACCGGAAAAGTATATATAAGAAGAAGAAAAAAGTGCTAATGTGTAATATGAACGTTTATTCACAAAAGGAACTAAAATTTGTAAGATTTTTTTTGAAATGTTTACATGATTTGACAACTCTCAGTCCACTTGTATGTGCCAAATAACAATTACTTGTTTCAGTAACATTACATTTGAAGCGAGAAACACAGTTTAACATACCCAACTCCACAAAGAAACCCTAGGTCAAGTGTTTGCCAAAGTTAAATTTCTTGATAAATACAGTCACATGTGTAGGATGGTTTATATAGTGTTTTCCTAGAAACCCTTTTTTTAATTTTTTTTTTTAATTTAGAAATCAAGATTTTAATATTTAGTACCGGTCCACGTTTTATCCCAATATAAAGTTTTTCTTAAAAGTTGGGACAATAGATAGCTCCTTCAAATTATCTGAATCTTTTTGTGAAGCATTGCTATGTCAGTTTATTTGTCCAGGTTGTTGTCACTGCTTGCTTTAATATAATTGGGCACGGGAACAGGTGTATAATGGAGAGAGTAGCATGTAGACAATTTGGCTGGCTTGCACATGTTTCATCGTTTGAATATAAAGTTACCTCTAAAACTGATTTTACTGAAGTTGATCTATTTTTGGCTTTGTCTTGGAAATCATTTACACTGATAGAGGACCAAGGGGCTACTATTCCCCAATCCATTCTTGTTTTGCTTTAAAAAAATGACTGAAAATATTGAACATGGTTATTATAAGATTAAACCCCACTGCACAGGTATTATGTTGCATTTGTGGCCACTTAGCTCTTACAGGACATATCACATATGCTGAAAATTTATCCAATATTTCGTCTCAGATTCCCTTTTACAGTAAAGGCTAGAATGGTGCCTCTTTACATTGGACTTTGATTTTGACAGTGTGACCGTTAACCCGAGTGAATGCCCTTTCTAACCTCAGACAGTGGCGGGTCTTTAAAGGACGACCTTAGGAATCAGAGTTGCTCACTCTAACCACCCAGCCACGGTGGCCACATCGTATATTCATAAACTTAATTTATATTAATTATGATTATATTTTGAAGGGCTGTACTACCATGCTACCTGCAACATTTTCTTGCTGCAAAGCAACTGATAAACAAGGCAATGATGGACAGGTATGTTGAATCCCTGCTGAGTTCATTGAGATTGGACATTTATTTAAAAAAAAATTAAGTGCAGTCAAAGATAACCATCTACTCATGTGACTCAATCTTAAAACTTTATTTGATAAATTCTATATAACTGCACAGACAAGACTACATTTCTCAAAACTTGATAACTGTACATTCAAGGTGTAGACAGGTGTGCCGTACATATGCATGGGCTTTTTTGGGCATTGTTTTTTCTCAAGTCATATTTTTCCTTTGAATTTTATATGATAATGTACACAGTATACAAACTCACAGCACATGAGAAAAAATTATGTATTATGAATAAGAATGTTTCTGTGTATTTATAATGAAAGTAAAATAGTGCATATGTACAAATCATAAACTAATAGGTTTTTGAAATATGTCACTGGGAAATTAAAGATTTAAATACTTTAAAGTACTTTACTTCTTATAAATAACTTTTGCTTTCATAAATATATACTTTTATTTCACACTGATTTTTGAGTTGTCTTTACAAAACTAAGCCAGACCACAGGTTTTCCTGGCTACACCATTCTATCCAGTTTGATATGGGTCTAGGACATTACTTCGCACTACAAAATGTACCATTTAGTGCCACTGAGTCGGCTGCATGCAGGGGATATAAGTAAGGTAGTCTTTCTAATTACCAAATCATTAATTGAATCTTACATATTTTAATATCCAGTGAAGGTATCTTCCATCAGTTTCAAGCTTCACACAAGAAACTATCTTTATAAAATCCAAAATATTGACACTTAACAATTACACTCCTGTAAAATCATTAAAATCTATTACCGTGCTTATAAGTTTAGCTTATTCCTCATTCCCTTGGTTTAATTGATCTGGAAATCCTCGTGTGAGGAGAGTTATCCCCGTGTACTAGCGATTTTTATTTTTTTATTTCTTCCCTAAGTTCAGAAGACTGTACTTATTTGAAACTCTACTCAGTGAAATAATTTTTTTTTAGGTTATTATAGGCTTTTGCAATATTTTTAAAATAGGTAACCGTCTTGGAGAATGCTATATCGAATACAAGACTTCTGAGGATGCTTCAGTAATGATACTGTATTCAGAAAGGAATCTTCGTATGTGGTATTGCTAGAACTAACATTTTCATTATCATCGCTCACAAGCTGATTCTTCTGTACCCCTCCTTCTTTGACGGGTTGAGACGTATTTTCTTGCTTTGATAATGCTTCCTATTCTAGTTTCAGCCTTGTGGCCGTAATGTGAGCTCTCATTCAAGTAATTTTGGGCTTTGTAACTTTTTAGGTTTACAACATATCTGTCAAAGTATGCAGGGAAGCTTTTCTTTGAATAACCATTGGGAACAAGTAAAGATTCTGTTTCTATGCCCACATCAACACAGGATATTCGTTACACATCTGATTAGTTTCAACACTCCCCAGCTCCTTTTCTCTTTACTTTGTTTTCTTCGTACTCAGGCCCAATGAGGGCAGGATTTTTATTTTCCACAATTTTATATATATATATATATATATATATATATATATATATATATATATATATATATATATATATATATATATATATATATTTTCAATCCACGTTTTTCTCATTAACTTTGACAACTTATACTTTTTACTCATGTCTTCGACCTGGAAATATACTATATCCCAGAATCCTCATAGGACCTAAAAAGCAGGATCTTTTTTCTCCCTGATTGAACTCTGTCATTAAAGAATCCTGGGTCTTTTTTTTTTCACGATTGAACTCGGTCATTAAAGAGTCCTGATTACTTTGAAAATAAAAAGTTGAACTTGACTGACTGGCACTAATATTTCACCCTTTGCATACATGCTGGAGTAGCCAATATAGTTTTGCAGATGCCTCTTCATTCGATAGACAAGTACTGCCAAAAATGCCGTTTCACCCTTTAATATTTTTCTGAGACCTTTATGGTTGTAGGCAATTTCAACATTTCATTTAGAAACAGCAAACAAATTCACATAAGAAAACACTCAGCACTGAGGCAACACGGTGACATTTTCTTACATTTCAATTCAAATACCTGTGTACAAACATCTATGACATTACTTGAAACCCATTTGAACAATTCTAGTTCAGTACAAATAAAAATAATATCCAGGTTTGTAGCTCAATCCTTAGAAGTCATATGTCTGCATCCACCAACGAAATTTATGCAGATTTATGAAAATATCAGGATCGAACTTTATGTGAAATGTAAGTAGTATTGATTTGAGTAATGCATTAGTTTTTTCTCGGTAGCTAAAGGGTCGCCTGCTCTATGTTCTTAGTCCTAACTAGCCAGGATTAAATATTTTTTTTATATATTGATTACAGTATTTAGATTGAATGAGACATTAAAAGTGGTTTCATATAAGCTTTGGTAAGCTGTCGGCTTCAGTTGGGATCCATTTTAACATAAATAACTTGACTGTTTTAATTTTTTTTTCAGTGATGTTACTTATCGAAGCCTAGCTATTTTATACGAAATTATATATAAAAAAGATCGTTTACCTATTATTTGTGCCTGTGCTCATCTTATTCTTTCAGTTTTTTTGTTTTGTTCATTCTTTGGTGATAAAGCATGAATTTATTTATAGCACTTTGTTGACTAATGTTATGTATGTGAGCCCCCAGTATGATTTGTTAGATGTGTATTGTAGTGTTAAGTCTTAGTGCAGCCAGTGATCCTTTAGTGTACATATTAGATACTTGGTTTCATATACATATCTGTTTTGAGAGGAGCTGCAGTGTTATTTTAGGTGATGTGTATGTAGTCACAGTTGTAGTTGCCAGCATTCTCATCATCATGACGTAGAATTGCAGCTTTAGTCTTGAAGCAGGGTATATAATAATTATTACCAAGATTTAATGAATGTAGTGGTGTATATTGTGAAAGTGTAAACGTAAAAAAAGTGCAACTTTGCCCCCTACAGACAAAAAAAGACATTGTGGTCGTCACTGGATGCAAACCTTTTTTGATATATTGTAAAAAAAAAAAAACTGATTTTTATACCTCTTTTCACTGCCATTCATGAAGAGCTCCATGCCTTGAATGCCTTTCTGTCAGTTGCAACTTGCAGCATAAAGAGAAACAAATTTCATCTTTTTAACCTCTGTGACTATTAGGAAAACATTGATAGTTGCTGTAATATAGTAGGAAAAAAACTGCCAGGTGATACCTCTTGTATAAAAAAAAACATGGTTGCATGTGTATATTTATCTCAGCGATAGGTATGTAGATATGGCTTGTATATTATGATATGCTCTTTGGCAACTGATAGGAAGGTGTGACAGGCAGTAATGTATATATTGTAAAATAAAATAAAAAGCCAATTTTTTTTTTTTTTTTGTGTTGCTGGTCACAATCACTGATCTCAATGTGTGTTCTAATGCCCCTGCTACTGCCAGTTATTTCCTCATAGGTTTTATCACATTAAATTATGCGTATATGTAACTGTTGAAAATGCATCATATGGCCAGTTTGATTTTGAAATAAAACTTACTGGCTTGGGCTGTGTACATTTGTAAGCAAGATTGGAAATTTAGGGCTTTACTTATTTTTGTTCCATGGAGAGATAGAAATAGTTTAAAACAACTTATTCAGTTATGTGTTTATCCCTACACAAAAATAAATACAAACAAATTTTTAAATTGCTATGGTCTAACCCATTCGCTCTGGATCACACTAAAATTGAAGGGTTGTCGTGAATTCACTATATTGGTTAAATACATTACTAAAGCTGTGTTTTGTAGAAATTCTTTATTGATGATAGATTTGTGTTAATGTAGGGATGAGCAAAATGTTTGTTAAATATTAAGAATCAAATATTGTAATTCTATGTGATCCATCCATTTTTGTAATTCACATTTGAATTTGTGATTTCAGGGCTCAGCAAGTTTTGATTATACCGTGTATGAGAACAGAGATTAAAAAAAATAAATATTAGCAGGAAATTGTAAATATATATAAATATATTGTATATTCATATTAATGATCAGGTCATAAATCTATGAAGGAAAAAAGTGAAGCATTGGAAAACCACACAAAGAAGCTAGTTCTGTTTAATGCCAGCCTTTGGTAGAGTAGGAATTCAAAACATGGATTTATGAAGATTTAAAATAATTGGAATGCCACATTCTGCAGTAATATTCACTTATATTTCAAAATATAAAAGAATTTGCTGAGCACAAGTCCATCTTTTGATTTGCTACACTAGTTTGTCCATATGTGGTTTAATCACTTGTGGGATCATGACTGTAAGTACAAAAAAGTTTTTGCCCGTACAGTACTTAAGTGTAAAATTTTTCTTTTGTCATGGGTTGCAGTTAGCATTCAGGATATTTTCAGAGAGGAATTTTGGCAAATATTACAGTATGGGATTATGCCATTAAAAAATGAAACTGTCAAGGTATTCAAATGATGAAAATAACTTGTATGCTTCCTGGAATCTGCAATTTTTGGTTCTAATTCATGTCTTGTAAAATTGTATCCATTGTTCAGAATAAAATTCTCAATTGTTTTTATACAAACTTTTATTCAATATCCGCATAATTTGAGTAAACGTTCATACATTATTAATACCATTAAAACTGTCGAAATTACCCAACTGCTTAAGAAAGGTAGTTGGGGAATGATTACTATACCAATAGAGAAGTTACCTCAGACCACAAGTCTGTAAGATATATAACGTCCGGCAGTTTCAGAGGGTCGAATGATCTTGACGACTTGTCCGCGTTTCAATCCAAAATACCGCGCTACAGGGTCTCCAGCTTGGATTCTCATGAGCTGATTGTCTTTCAGTTTGTATCTGAAAGAAAAAAATAATTTTTATAAGACACTGGGAATGGCTTTCTAGTTGTATCACTAAACGTGGCGGGCAGATTGAACATATCGCATTTAAGCACAGACAGCTTGGAATATTGAGATATGTTGCATTTAAGCAAAAGATGGATAAGTTTTCATCATTTAGAGAAATACTGGAATGAAGAAACAGACAGATGCTCTTACGTGGATCTATGAATCCCAAATGTTAACTTTCATGCTGTAATGCAAAGAAAATTCAATTGTATCCTTTTATTAAAATACATTTCACCTGTGGGACTTGTAACAATTTAAAAGATATTCCATATGCTGAGTATTTTTTGCACCATATCCTGCAGCCAACTGTGGGGTATTAGGAAGGGCATTCAGTCCTCATTCCCCATTTCCAACCTGTCTTGTGTCTACCCCCATAATGAGGATTAAAAGGGGCATAAAAAACGCAAACAACTACAACACCCTGCAAAGTTATATGGGGGGGGGTCACAACTGTAATCATAGAACATTGAGGTAGCATGGATTCTCTTGTAGTTTACCCATTCTGGTAACAGCTCCATATGCAAAAAGTATATGATGAAATTAAGATTATTGAGTGGATGCAAAGCTGAAAAATTAACACCTTGAGATAAACCAAGCCAGATACCATCAGACAGGACATGGTATGCTAGATATAAGTCAGCCTGCTATAGGATGTCTTAAACAGGTTACCTGGAACTGGTTATTCAAACAATACTTTGCATGTTATTAATATACTTAAACAGAAACGTAATTCTGTAAATCAACACAAAATTAATGTGTGGCTGAGTCAAAGTATACACATTCACCATAACCTAAACAACTTGACCACTCCTCTTAAGAGCTACAATATTAATACAAGTTATGTAATTTAGATATGGAGAAAGGCTTGTAAACTAGACATCTAGCTCTTAAGCATTAATAAAGATAAAATCTAACAAGCACAAATTTTTCAAGAGACATACCAACGAAGATATTGCTGAAATATTTCTAAAATTTGCATCTCAGAAGGCAAGAGTTTACGTTATCTGGAATACTGCATATGAAAATGATGAATTAAAATATCTATAAATAAAGAGATTTATATCTCAAGAATGAGTAAGCTGTACAATACTGAAAACTAGCAACACTATAAAAAAGGAAGTGATAAAGAAAAATATGGGTTCAAATTTTTTCTTCGTAAGTGTTGCCTTTACTCATAATCCAACAGTTATAACTCGACCAAGAAAATAAAGAACACCAAAAGAAAATAATTACATTCTATCACACACATCTTGTATATTTCTCATGTCTTCACATATATTCTGCACATCATAAGCAATAAGCCTGACATACCAACATAAAATTTCATTGTACCACATACAACCAGTACACATTACATATCTTGTTAGCCTAAACTGAGACATGCAAGACCCTTAAAAATATAATACTGTCCAGTATATAGTAAAACCAACTATAATATAATAAATAAAAAGGTCTATGACACGACCCACAAGCAAAAAATAAATAACAAAGGCTGATGTTAGAATGAATGACCTATTCAATGGCTGTCTTTCTGTTATCAAAACAGAACTCACCTCTGAAGTAGTTCTGTTTTTTCTTCAGCTGTCATGACTACATGCTCTGGTACAAGTTCGTGCTCAGTTATGTTGATTAATAATTCGGATTCTAGAAACTGTTCCAAAATGTACTTGGGAGCCATATCAACCAAGGCCTGATAATTAGAAGGAAATTATAAGATTTGAATTTTATCTCTATCCCATGCTAGGTTTTTATTACATAAAGGATCAGTGTCTGGATATTGGAGAAGGACAAATATGCACTAATAATAAGCGATTGTAATGACGAATAGCAATTTTTTTAACGTTTTATGTGTCACTATTAGTCCTCATTTGGGAGTGGACACAGATGGAATGAAGGCTGGCTGCCCTTATCGTTCCACTGTGGGTTCTCCACCTCCCAATTCAGGCACTCTTCCGGTTAGGCTACTGCAGTCTGCATAATAATGAATAGCAATACTGGTACCTATCATATTATTATAAGCTTACAGTATTTACCCAATAAGATATGTTATACAACATTCTCAACTCCCCCGTGAAATTACTAAATACTGCGATGTGCTAACATTGCTTAAAGTAAATAACTACAGTATAGCCATCATATAATGCATTCTGTGAGTTTATAGCTTCTTACACTGATACTGCATATGAAAAGATACAATGCGCCAAAAATTTCCAATGTACTCCTAAGTACTTTATACTATACACAAAAGATAGTTTTTCTTATTACAATAACCTGCTGATTTGGAATGCAAAATATAAAAATTTAACTATATGTTCAATATTATAGAATTTATATTCCACATTAAAATTCAAAGATACTAAGAAGGAACCATTACTACAAGACATAATGAAGAAGATGGAAAAGAAAACTTGCATGAGAAATAAAAGAAAAACAGGATCATAAATATAATAAGTCATGGATTAGGAATACTAACAGTAAAATTATGTTTTTGCTAATCACCATTCTTAAGTATATTTTTTATGATAAGGACATTTCATATCAAATTTGCGAGTATTTTTTTAATGGTATGGGCATTTCATATCCCTATTTGTATACCAAGCAACTGTAAAAATATAACTGTGAGAAACAACAACGAACAAATCACTTGAGTAAACAACAGGACATGGACATGCAGTGGCAGCATCTCTGTCGTAGGTCCACCTGAGAGAGCTGTAACTCAGAAGAGCAGCAGCAGAAGTGGCCAAATTATCACAACAACCCCTGCCCCCTTTTGGGGCACAAGAACCTAAGAGAGGCTCTGGTCACCCGGACAAATATGTTATCTCTCAACACAGTACACGATAAAAATATTTTCTTCGGAAAAAAAAAAAAAAAAAAAAAAAAAAAAAAAAAAAAAAACTGGCAGTAATATCTTGAAGACTCCTTCAAGCTGGGGACACTGATAAAAACTCAGGACAAACATTATGGAAGATTGCTCCACAAACATATACACGACATACACTCGCAGAATGTCCTGAGGGAAAGCCATAAATAGGAAGTGGCCTACCATATGGACTCAAGGCTGTTTGGCAGCCCACTTAGGGAATAATATTAACAACAGAACAATATAGCAGCACATCAGTGTAAGATGATATAAAACATCAGTCTTCATTTGAGAGCCAAGAGGTAGGATTTTATAATATTACTCCTTCATAACCTAATATCCTTCTATCTACACACCAGTGGTATAAGGATATTAGTTTCTCTTCAAAAATAAGAGAGGGTTCATAATTATATTAAGTTTAATTGGGAACTTTCTGATTTCTAAGATCAATTATTATAATTATACACTCCGATCATAAGCTACAACTGTAATAAAGTTCTATGGTGCAATGTATAAAAGCCAGGTGCCAAAGTATTATTAATTCAAAAAAAATATACAACAAATAAAACATAATCAACATTTTCCATAAAATATAACTTAGTGTACCATATATGGTGATATAGAATACAAAGCACCACAGTAATAATACGAGAGACGAGGTTAGGAAATACACTAACAATAGTCTACCTGTTTTGCAGATGGTGACATTCCAGCTTGAACAACAATAATTGCTCTCTGAATATTTTCTTCTTGCATTCGAGTGCAATACGTTTTAATAGTGCGCACACCAACCTGTTGGAGAATAACAACAATTAAGCATGAACAATACTTAAAAACTCAGAAAAAACAAAAATACTTACAAAAATATAAAATAAACAAATATAAATGCAATTATCTTATTTCAAATCTTTTGGAAAAGGTAACACAAACAACTCATTGTTTATTCAATTCAGGACTATCTTCAAAACGTAAACAATCTATTCTTCATTCTAAAAAGCAACAATGGGGACTGAATCTCTGCAAATAAAGTTTTCATCACTTTTATATGCAGTGAACAGAAGAACAACATGAAAGTACTAAAAACATATGCCATAGGATCGTTGTTTATGAGTTTCTCTTCCAAGAAATAAATATTGTTGAAGATCACTTCTTAAACATCATGAAAACACAGTATTAGAATAAGGAATTTCAAAAAAGTCATGCAAAACTAAAGAATGGCAAGTTTAAACACTCAGCTCCATAAATGACTGATACAGCAGTGTAAGGAGATGCATTTATGAATTCTCAAGGCTAATACAGCATAAAATAATGAATATGACCTACTTACTTTTGGTTCGTCAGGAAAGAAAACAAACATCTGATCAGTTGGGTCATCGTTATGTGCTACCAACACAATAAGATCAGATCGGGCAGGATGTCTCTCAGAAGGTTTGTCTCCAAACTGCTCTTTAAACTGCTCTAATGTTTGGTCCAATTCATCCTGTGTAACTAGGTATCCGCGATCATGGCACAACTGCATGATGGTTTTACGTATCCGCCAAAGTTTGTATGTTTCTGCTTCATCATCCATTGCTACTTCCGGTTATCTGGAAAAAATACAAGGGCTGTGAAACAATAAAGTACAGTTCTTCAGTTACTTTCTTCTGTCATTCGGTTTAATGCAAAGGATTACAGCTAACTGTTAAACTTTAAAAAAAAAAGCAATGCACATATCATGAAAATACTGTACTACCAATGTTCAAACAATAATTCACCATGAAATAGTGATATAGTCATGCGCTTGAGCTGCATTATGAGGCCTATGCTAAAACCAATATCATCTAACTTAGCTACATGTGATCACTATATTTGTTCTGATGCACCGGTATTCAATGAATGATGCTAACAGTTTGAAGAGAAATAATACGTAATACACATTTTCAAATAAATTTCCAGTTTTTACCTCATATATATATATTTCTGAGGCAGTTTACAGAATTTCTCCCAAGTATCCAAGGTTAATAAATCAGATGTTTCCAAGTGTTAACAAAATATCACAATGCTGATCTAGCTTTATGAAAACATATCATTCGAAGCTATAAACAGCATGATCACAAAGGTATTTAACTCTTTAAGAGCATACAAAGGTCATCTCATTTGTACAGTGCCAAAAAATATTGAACTTTGTCATAAACCCTTGAAAATGGTAGTTTAAATGAATAAATAATAACACTTCAAATTATCCTCGATTAATGCCTAAACATTAATTCTTGGTAATACTGTACTGAACTTATACACTGTTTCTGAATATCTGAATCAGGGGGATTGTATAAAGCTGGCCTTCCTGAAAGAAATGAAGAGAAAAACTATACATAACAACCTTATTTTACCTATACATTGTGCGAGCGAAGCGTAGGAGGTGCTCTTGTCCCTGAATTTCACAGAGCACCTGGGACTTTAGTAACCCCTCTAATATGTAAACCATTAACACCAACTACTCTCAGCTGGCACTCCTCTCTTAAGTACCCCACATTAACTCCAAGACAGGATGGACTGTTAAGCAATAATCTATGCCTTAAATCCCCAGACCTGACAAAACCAGGCTTACCTTTTACAGTAACTGTACCACTTTTTCTGGAGGCTGAAAGGAAAAAATATTAAGTGCTACAAAAATTAAAGAGTTAATAGTGTAAGTCAGATATAAAAAGAAAAATCCTCTTGCTAAGAGAAAATTTTAGCAACCTCCGGTGTAGACCTTATTTTAATTTGATTAAAATCTATACTACTAAAATTTATTACCATTTTATTACTGTCATATTTAATGAGGAAAGGATTGGTTTCTTCATCGATGATATAAATTTTATTTTCAATTTTTTTACCTAACCTCTGCTAATTTATTAAAAAAATTACTATGCTGTGCTTGCCTCCTGGCTAGTACAGTGGTAACAAGCTGGCCTCGCCTTCGCAAGGTCGACAGATCAAGCCTCGTCCAGGCAAGAGAGTTTAAGCTGTTTACTGGGGAGGTTACTGCTGTGGCTGGGCACCACAGTGGGAGGTTGGGGCTTGCACTAGCTAACGCCCACCAGAACAGGGGTGATGCCTCTGATAGGAGGGCTAAATCCCAGCAAACTTTAACTTTAACGCCTTTTTTACAAGTCAATGATGCACCAAATAAATATGGTATTTTTTGGCGTTTTACCTCATAAGATGTGCATGGTAACCGGAGTGCCAAACTGCTTTGCATTAAACACCAGTAACAAAACACAACTTCATCACAAAACTATATTACGGAAATACAGTAGAGTAATTAAAACAAAATTTTCATATGCCTTAACATTAAAATTTCTTCCATTTCCTAAAAATCCCAACAAAGGCCTAAACATATCTAAAACTCTTGATGAGTAACAAGACCTTTTCATAAACCAGTAACAAACATAATGATTTTACCATCTGACACACAAATTTACAAGAGGAAGAAACACAAGGGCTTTCTGCACTAAAAAAAAGAAGTACATACACTCCGACTTACGAACATCCAGAGATATGGACATGTGAAAAGTGCAGTGCCTATGCAGTCTACTATTATTAAGCAGTAAGTTATGGATGGTTCCAACATTTCAAAAAACGTGTAAACCTGCATTATGTGTCTTTAGGATAAGAAAACAAATGTATTATGGGCTAAGACAACTTTATTATGTTACATACATGACGTAGAAATGTTTGTACACCTAATAGAGTACTGTACAGACAAAATATCAACTTATGCACAATTGTGGATATGAACATCCATTTTAAGTGTTATTCATTCATAAGTTGAGAGCGTTTGTATTTACGATAGCTTATGAATTTTTATTTTATATTACATATAATTAAACGAAGGCCAATTTATCTGTTTTCAAAATTCTCACAGCATAAATGGGTTTCTTAAGCCAAGATTTTCCCACAGTATTTTTGTATTATTTCTATCTCGTCAAGTTCAACATTTATATGATGAGTTTGCCACAAATACACAATTAAAGTTACAATATCAAAGTAATGATAATAATTACTGAAAGTGTACTTCTAGCAATGTACGTTAGCTACAAAAGGGGTTTGGGGGGCACTTTGGATATTTTGTGCGAAGCTTCCAAGTAAGTAGAATAGGGCTGGTATGATATTAAGTTAGAATAAGCTTGGTTAGGTTAGTTAAGGGGGAGTCTTGGGGGCAAACCTCCAGTTAGGAAAGGGGGATCATGTTTTTGTAATGTTTTCAATGTGAAACAGTCGACATTACAGTTTGCTCTGGCGAAAAATCCAATTAAGGATCCCTCATTATCATTGCATATGGGCGGAGGGTTGTATCCAAAAATGGTTCGTATTAGAAGTAAATGACGGTGCTACTTTAGTGTGTGGTCTACCAGGACATTTATACTTTAGCATGCGGAATACCAGACTTTTACTCATCAGTATGCAGTTTACCTGCACTACCCGAACCTAACCTAATCTAGCTTAGGTCAAGTAGGTTAGTTAGGTAGCTACATCCCTTAATAAAGAAAAATTTGGGCGCTTAAAAAGCAGTGTGGTTCACTTGCGAATTGGCTGTGTTAGTCACGTCTCTATAGAGTTTCTAATGATTCCCTCTCTGGTTTTTCTAGCTTTTAATGTTCTACCATGAATTTATCTGTGTGATTTTTACCAAGTAAAACTTTCGAGAACTCAGGACAAAAGGGTAAAAAAATAAAAATACATAAAATAAAGTACAGGTAATAAAATCATACCATGAGAGGTAGACCATATGATAAATGTCATTTCACAGACTAGACTATGGATACTGTGGAAGATCGCACGCTTAAATAGCACCAACAAGACTATCATAATTGGTCAGAATCATTTTATGCACCCCTAATATATTTGGACTAAAGTTTTTGTTTCTGATAGGTTCCAATATGTTTTTAATTATTCTGATAACTGTTTATTTATTTTGTTAGAGCCTACATTGATGGGTGGTGGTGGGTACTTAATTAACCTAACCTTACTCAGATATGAGTGAGGTTAATTGGGTGAATTTTAGTGTTTACACAGCAGCACACCACATATCAGGAAGTGGAGGTAACGCTGATCTCTCGGGAGGGCTATGGAAGGGGTGCATTGAACGAATCTCAACCTATAAATAATTGATTTCATATAAATAATCGGTAAATTTTAAGCAGAGGGGATTACAAAGTGTCAAAAAAAACCACACACATTTTTGCATCCTAACCTAGCCAAACCTAACCTAACCTAAACTCACATTGGGAAGGCATCCTCCCTAGCAGGGGGCTTCATATTCCATTGCTCCACTCTTCTTTACAAAAAAAAAAAAAAAAAAAAAAAAAAAAAAAAAAGTAAGTTAAATTTTTCACACCCAGATAGGGAAAAAGAACATTCATTAGTTTTAAATTTTTGCAATCTTTTTTTATATACTATCATATAACTCACTGGGGGGGTGAAAGTAAACATTTACCTACACACTACATAGCAGTGTTCAAAATACTAATGGGTGAAAAGCAGCAAAGTTTCCAATAACCAAACATTGAATGTCATACACTAAAATAGACTGGAAATTATCAATCTTACATAGCACAAACATATATGAACAACACTAAAGAAATGTCCTCGCATTTCCCGTTCCTGGTTAGAAATATATTAACTCAGATATGAAAACCTTGCAAGAGTGAAATTAAAACAAATATAGTAAGCATTTACTTTCACACACATACATCCAAGTTAGGATAAAACATAACGACATTTATAATATTGCGTTAGGTTAGTTCATCCCCAGTTAAGAAACGAGTTGGTAATGGAAATGGTAGTTTTTAGCTGGTTTATATTTATCATATTTTGTATCTACACACCATTCGCTGGGTGTGAAAGTAAACTTTTACCATGTTTCACACCATGGATATATAAGGAGAATGAATGTGAGGAATTACTTACCAAGAATTTAATGGAAGACTCTTCTCTGATGCAAGAACCTCGTCTTGTTTGTTTACATTGGTACCGCGTGTTCTGTAAATGTCATAGTCAGTCTATCGTACATTAAGGACAAAGTTATCGTTAACAATATCGTATATTCACATTTTTTTTCCTTTATAATTTAAATGTCACTATTTATCCCCATTTGGGAGTGGACACAGATGTCTCTTCACACATTATGCGAATTCCTTAGAATATTTTCTTAGAGAAGCAATATTGCCTCTCCGTTGAGATTATCGCTCAGACATATTTTTCCTCTAAAGGACTACTGTACTCCAATCATTAAATTTTCCCTATTATATTCCCCCCCCCCAAGCTCTGAAAAAATAATTGTTTTTTATATAAGATATCTGGAATTTCATTGGTATTTCAATAGTTTCCAATCGTCAATGCTATTAAATAATCTATTTTAGTCATGCTTCGAATTCTGAAAGAGAAATGTAATTTTCTTTGGGTACTTACCTATTTAAATGGGGCACTTTAAGATTCCTATTGATGGCCAATCTGAGAACGCATTTTTTTTTTTGGGGGGGGGGATAATTTCTTTTGTCTAAGTTTAATACAGCTCTGACTGTACACAATATCATTAATCTAGCTTGCCTTGTTTTATCCAACATAGGGTACTTTTGTCTTTATAAAGTAAAATTAACTTTCCAAAATAAATTGACCCAACCTAAACTTTTGATAACTGGCAGTTAGTAGTACAAAGAGAATGCATACCTATAACATATATAATGTTTCCATGCTTAGTTTCAATTAATTTCTTTGCGCGTGAGACTAAGAATATATTTTGGTTTTGTCATTATCAATATTAAGAGGATATATTTAAACAGCTAAGTTGAATATGCGAATAAATAATTAAACAAATAAGAATCTATATAAAAATGTCTAAGAAAGAAATGTATTTTTTCCATATTTTATTTTTATTTTTATTGAATTCTTATAAACTATGCAAAGTATATGTACTCAAATTTACCGTAATGAATTTTGCAATTTGGGTCACTCCTGACCTATGATTCTTAACCCTAGGGTTTTACTAGGTAACCAAGAGCAAGCATCTAATAGTCTGAAATTGAAAACTCTTTAGACTGACAGCTTCAGCAAAGCTTGAATTAAAAAAAAAAAACAAACTTAAAAGTGATCGATGCTAGTGTGAACCAGTGGTGGTCCTTTACCATTTGACCAATCTCGACTAAGGATCTCTCAAATTTTGATTCCCCTCTTCGACATATCAGCGAAAAAAGTTTACAAAACATAATAAAGTTGTACTTGAATGGAAGTTTTTCTATAATACTTTGACCATTTTGATTTATCTGCAGTAAAATAGAGGTACCTATAAAAAAAATAAATAAAATCTGAGCTCACCCTTAAGGAAATAAAACCAAAGTTAATGAGATCCTTGTGCTTGAAACCCAATGCAGTGAAATTTTTCATTGGCACCATTTTAGTTAGCTTCAGTCTCAAGTCTCTAGTTATATTCAGTCGATTTTTTCCTTTCATTAGCAATTCATTTACAGCACTTAAGTCATTCAATAATATATAAAGATGACAATGGTAATGATAGTTTCATTGTTAAGTGGTTGTATTTGGGTATTTAGTTTTTGAGTTATCGCAAAGCCATGCCATCTTTTATTTTGAATTATGTTTTAAAAGAGTCATCATTATGCTTTTCCACGAGTTATTCTTGGTACTGCATTGGCACATCATAGCACTGTAAACGTCACTCATGACAGACAATCAGTTTGTTTACACCAGAGAGACTTTCTTTCAAGTCATAGGCCTCTATTTTCAGATGATCCCAATAACAAGTAGGGAACCACTAGTCACCTTAAATTTTATAGCCATTGAAAGCTGACCAATATTCTTTCTCAGAAACAAGTGTTCTGAGAAAATGTAATGAAACCAAATATCTTAGCCTTTGCTTCAACAAAAGGATTTTAATTGTTCCTTGAAGTTGTTTATTCAACATATTCAGTTTTTCAATGACATTTGATAAATATCACAATGCCCTTACCATCAACAGCTGGTAGGAGCTTCATGTAAGGCTTGTCAGTGATTTCAGTACCTCAGTTAGAATATGATTTCGGGGAACTAAATTTTTTCTATGAATAAAGCGGTGCACAAAATGCATTTCTGAATTCTCAATTTCAGCAGTCTTAAGCACCATATGCTGGTCTGTTTTTCACTTATATAGTCTTGAAATTTATTTTTTTACGTATATCAGTAGTAGTAGTGCTCGTTAATGATTTGCAGAATATTTTTTTTATTTACAAATTCGCCTTTAACAATGTAGCTTACATGGATTTGCAATACGGCTTCACAGTTTCATACAATTTATTCCTATATATATGTACTGAGAAGTGTCTTGATTTCAGCTTTACAGCAAGTTGTATTAATGAGTGCCATGCTTTCACATCTTTGTCATCTTTTTACAGATATGTTCCAAGCTATTGGTTGTTAAAATAATTCCTCCCTGATTGTATATTTTTTGCTAGATTTATATTTAGATTTAACAAGATTGAAAGCTAAAGTTCGCGCAGTCAGAGAGAATATATGTTGATTTTTTTAATCTAATCCTTTAGGGCAGTGGTATCAACTCATGGTCCATGAACCTCTGGTGGTCTATGGGGAATATTTGGGTGGTCCACAGGACGTTCGCTCTATTGTATGCCCTAGCACAATATCAATATTCTGTTTGTGAGAAACCAACTTCATTTCAAAATTTTATAAAATGTTCATTTATTTCCAGGAAATGATGTTTGTAAGAAATGTATGCAATGTGGATCTGTGCATCATACAAATAGTATAGTGTGGAAAGTTCTTACTAATTACTCATTCTCGAACTGACCGCCTAAATGATAATTTTGCCCTCCTGTGGTGCGTGCGTCCCAACTTGGGAACCACTGGTCCAAATGTACGTTTTGCTCGGTGCGATTATCTCTCAACGATGATCATTTATGGCTCTACTATGACTGTTAAACGATTGTCTAGAGCACTATTTTTTTTTTAATATTTCCTTGTCCATGTGTTTAAAGGCTATCCTTACATTTGCTAAGAAAACATATTCTGTCCTTACTCTACCATTTATATGCATTTCCGGAGACAAATCTGCTAATATGTTTACTAATAGATCTCTCTCCTTCTCAGTTGCACTTGCAAATGAGTATCCAAACTTGGGTTTTCTTGCACTTGTACCCATTCTTCTTACCTTACATTTTATAGTGCTGAAATTCATTAGCCAGTTTTCTGACCATTCATGCAACTATTTGCATATTCTTGAAGTTCTCTACCATTGTTCTCGTCCCTCACTTTCTTCACAATCTTTACATCTGCAAACATATTCAAGAATGAATGTACACTCTGGCAAGTAATTAACGTATACAAGGAACAAAAGTGGCCCTAAAACTGAACCCCGTGGAACCCCATTACTAACCCTTCTTCATTCAGACAACACTGAGTGTCTACTGTCTCTCTTCCCTTCCTTCTATGTAAGTTTCTATCCATTTCAAGACATTTCCACCTGTTCTCGCCAGTACTTGCAGCTTCCTAATGTCTCCCATGTGGGACCGTATCAAATGCCTTCTGAAAATCTAGGAATATACAATCCGGCCAGTCCTCTCTCTCCTTTGTGTGTGTGTTTGTCATTGGAACCCTGGTAGAGTTGTGGTTTATATATATATATATATATATATATATATATATATATATATATATATATATATATATATATATATATGTGTGTGTGTGTGTGTGTGTGTGTGTGTGTGTGTGTGTGTGTGTGTGTGTGTGTGTGTGTGTGTGTGTGTGTGTGTGATTACCTAATTGTGATTACCTAATTGTGTTTACGGGAAAGAGCCCAAAGCTCGTATCTTCCCGTCTCCTGATCGGTTCCATTTTAGACTTAGTGATACTTATCATACCTGTCCTTAAAACTATGGATTGAGATAGCATTAACTACCTCCTCGCTTAGCCAATTCCAATTATCAACTACTCTTACACTGAAAAAGTATTTCCTTACATCCTGCAAAGAAGTTTTCTTACGAAGCTTCAAACTATGACCTCTAGTTCTAGAGCCAGCCATATCAAAATATCGATCCCTATCCACTCTATCATAACCATTAAGGAATTTAAAGACTTTCACCATATCCCCCTCACTCTTCTAGCTTCGAGTGATGGTAAGTCTAATTCCCTCAGGCTCTCATCATAACTGAGATTGCGTATTTCTGGCACCAGTTTCGTGGCATGTTTTTGAACTTTTTCAAGCTTAGCTATGTGTTTTTTCAAGTGCGGATTCCAAAAGGGGGCTGCATATTCGAGTTTTGGCCTCACATAGGTTACATGTGTGTGTGTGTGTGTGTGTGTGTGTGTGTGTGTGTGTGTGTAAAAAGTTACGGAAGGAAATTGAAAGAAATTTTTGAATCCTTGGCTCTTTCAATTTTATTACTTATCTTCAAAGGAATTCCTCTGAAGATAAGTAATAAACTTGAAAGCGCTAAGGATCCAAAAATGTCTTTCAATTTCATTCTGTAGCCATTTACATAATCACAATATTCACGTGCTTTCCCTTAAAATAGAATCATATATATATATATATATATATATATATATATATATATATATATATATATATATATATATATATATATATATATATATATATATATATATATATATATATATATATATATATGAACAATTTCTACCCCGACCGGCACTTGAACCTGGGACTTATAATTACTTAGCCAAAGCGCTATCAACTACACTACAGAAGGTTAAGGGAAAACAAACCTTACAGCTTATATCTGCTATACTAGGAATGAACGTATTCTATCTGAATGCCACTATACTCATATTACAGTTTCCCCCAACCTCACTCGTGGTTTCGTTTTCGCATTTAATTCAATTCCCAATCTCATATATATATATATATATATATATATATATATATATATATATATATATATATATAT
Organism: Halocaridina rubra; assembly: GCA_037179515.1. Taxonomy (NCBI): domain Eukaryota; kingdom Metazoa; phylum Arthropoda; class Malacostraca; order Decapoda; family Atyidae; genus Halocaridina; species Halocaridina rubra. The sequence continues at coordinate 56,604 of JAXCGZ010011435.1, read as the reverse complement.
ATATATATATATATATATACACCAACCTCCGGTATCATGATTAAGGAAGACAACTAAAAAAATATATAAACTTATGTTTTTTTTTTAAATATATAACAGTTATCTGCTTAGATTGTGTGAAAGGTGAAAAAATGTGCTTAGGATCCGAGGCATTCTTGGCTTCACTCAGTATGAAGTATGTCCAATAATATAAAAAAAAAAAACTTCAAAGGGAAATAACCTGCTTATTCTGAGGTCTTTAATGATTATTTATCCGTTCGTGAAGTTTTCTGCGAGGTGTGTGGTTGAGGGAAGGGATGTGGGCAGAATTCGTGGCATTCCAGACCTCATCCAGGAAGAGTTTGTGGTACTCGTCACTAGAGGGCATGCGAGTTATTACCCGAAATCCTGATGTACACAACAACAGTGGCTGTTTGAACAAGTGTAGAGTGTGGACGCATGACTGGATTTTACTCTGTTTATCGAAGTGTTTTGGTAAGATACACATTTATATGTATTGTTTAATGTATATAGATGGAAATGGCTTAATACTGTCCAATATTTTAATTGTAATTAGCCTTTGGGAGGGTAGAAAAGGGTACTGAAAAAAAAAATTGAAGCGAAGAACGGCGTGAGGTATTTTGTCAGCTGAGAGTCCTGGTGTACCCCCCTGAACAGGTTCATAGACTGTTTATTGCAAAGCTATCTTATATTTTTTGCTTTTCTGGAATAGTTTTGACATATTATAGCCTTGTTTGACATGAAAACGAGACAGTGAAGCTATTTCAGGGTAGAATAGGGTGTAAATAATAGTTGGAATATCGTAGTGTATCGTATCATTTACAAGGTCAAAATTTTACCTCCTTTTATTTTGGTTTTCCAGGCTTTGAGGAAGCTTTTCAACGTTGACTCCTTATTGATATTTTTAAAGTCTCATTTACTGAGGAAGCTTTTCAACGTTGACTCCTTATTGATATTTTCAAAGTCTCATTTACTTAAATCGTGAACAACTGCGGTTATTTCATTTTTCATATTTTATGCAGTGGAAATATCGTATTCCATAATCGGGAGTCAACTGTACCGTAATTACGTCAGGTTTATTTTTAATTGCGTCAGGTTTGTTATTGGTTTTATGGTTATATGTAGTAAAAATAAATATTTCCAAAACCGTACCTCATGAATCGTGGTAATATGAAATGCTTTTAGGACACATGTCAGGTTTATAGTTTTCTTTGAATTTGGATAACTTCATATACGCTACGACTGGCGGTGAAGTCACCGAGATTTTTCGAGAAAAAAGAAAAGAAACTACATTGGTGCTAGTAAAATTCATTCATGATTTTGATTACAAGTCTGTGTATTAATTAATATTATTCTTAATATTTGTGCTTGACTAGAGACCCACTGAGTTTGCTTCTTTTAACGTAAAAACATGAATAGAGTAACATTGCATATGGCATCCTCAGTTATGGATAACTTATTTTTTTTTTTCATTTTTTTTTTATGATTGTGACAGCAGGACAGGCAAAAAAAAAAAAAAAAGATCTACCCTCATTAGGCCTGGACACGAAGAAATCAAATAAGTGTACATGGGGACATGGGCACTCCCAGTGATATTGTAGTGG
>JAXCGZ010011435.1:47500-52500 GCA_037179515.1 Halocaridina rubra | reverse complement strand
AATATATAATACTGTGTTGTGAACTCACTAAAATGCCTTTATACAGTACTACTTTTCTAAAGCCTTCCTCCAGACTACCAGAGAGACCTAATAGAGATGATTAGTTGAACAAGTCATATGAAGGATCACTTATTGTAGACAGAATACAAATTTAAGATGTAAATAGCTAGCGGAGTATACTTCTAAAAACAAGCATGCATGTCTTCTCTGTTTTCACAGAAAGCCATTAGTAACTTTTTTTGTTTGTTTTATTTTTCGAAAACTTTAGGATTGTAGTATGCGTGATATGCAATGGAAACTTTTCAGTTAAGATTAGTTTTATGCAGCTCTTTCTATTTTTGGATTAAACAAATATTTTTTTCTGATAGGCTTCGATGTGTTTTGAATTAATATGATAATTGTTTATGTCGGAAATTATTATTATTGTGTTAAGGCCGATATGGGTGGGCGACCGTGGGTACTTAAATAACCTAATGTAACCTATCTTAACCTAACCTAAAGTAACTCAAACTTGCAACTTTACATATCTTAATGGGGTGAATTTGGGCATTTATTCAGCAGCGCAGCACATTTCAGGAAGTGGTGATAACGCTGATTTCTCAAACAGGCCGTGGATGGGATGCATTAAACGAATCTTAACCAAATATTCATTTTTTTCCAAGTCTAATCGGTCATGAGAGAGAGAGAGAGAGAGAGAGAGAAATTTTCTAATTAATGCTGCAGATCACACCACGTGGATTTTGAAAGCTTGTTGATTGATAGATTTATATCACCGCCTTTCATATCAGAACTTCTGTTTGCTTTGCAAGCAGAGAGAATATTAAGCAGTACGTGTCTGTGCTACACGAAAAGTACATAAGTACTTAGTCGGAATCCTGCATTCACATCTCTCTCTTACGACGTCGTCAGACTATTTTAAGAACCATTTGTGTGGATCACACGGTTCTTCTTTCATGAATAGAGCTACATCTATCGATCAGAGGGATGAGTAATTAATTATTCATGTCTAGGCACCGCCATGATGGGTCGATTATACTTTGCAATAAGGAGATGAAATATCTGCCGTTATCAAAAGATATTTTCTCTATTGATGGGCAATATACTTCAGTGAATTGTATTTTGGAAAGCGTTTGTCTATTTGCATATAGATAACCTCTTCTGTATCGTGAAAGGACGTGAGTTACTCCACTGATGATGTTTTCCTTATCAGTTCTTCTTCTGATGCAAATTTAATAATGTATTTGATATAGAGTTGACAGAAGATGCTCTCTCTCTCTCTCTCTCTCTCTCTCTCTCTCTCTCTCTCTCTCTCTCTCTCTCTCTCTCTCTCTCTCTCTCTCTCTCTCTCTCTCTCCCCGTCCGTCTGTATATCACTCTATCTATCTGTATATCCTCTCTCTGATTAAGTAGAGATAATTACTTCCAGCACAGTAAATAACCCCATAAATTGCTAGGTTAGTTTGTTAGGTTAGGTTCATGCCAAAACTATTTTAACCTAACCTAACAATATAAGGGATTATTTACTATACTAGGAGTCGTCATCTTTACTTGATCCTTCCTATCTATGTCCATATTGAGATTACCAAGGACTGCCTCAGAACTAGACATTTTGCTCTGACATTTTAACAATTTACATTTTTTTAATATTTGGCCAGTTTGCAGCTTCCCCCCTCCCATTATCTTGATCCAGTCCCAAAAAAATGGCATTTCCACTTCTCGCATGATATGTTAAATAATATCCGTTCCATTTTTTTTTTATGTTGAAGAATGGGCCATGGTATAATGCTACCCAAAATCGGAGCAAAGAAAAATGACCTTTATGTTGAAGTGTTCCTAAAAATATTCTAGAATTTGAATGAAATATATATCTAAAGAAGAGACTAAATTACTTTCATGAATGTTGGTTAACTGCATCGCTTTTTTGTCCTTAATTATCCAGTAACGTTTGAAATGGTATTTGAATTCAGTATGTAGGTAGCGTTCTGATTGCCCGGGAGCTTGTACCCAACCTTTCCAGGTATAAAAAATTCACCTTTGGGTAGGACTTTTATCCTTGCATCGCGTTCATCTAACGTCTGGCAAAGAAAAGATAGAAAAAAAAAAGATAAAGCTCTGTTCTCGTGCCCACATGATAATGGTCACCAATATCTTTTCAAGAAGAACACAACGAAAAATGTAATAACCCCTTTCTATCAACAGTATCCGTTATTGCAACGTTAGAAGTATGTAGCAGGGGTGGAACAGTAACTTGGTGAACTGGACCCATTCAGTGCTTATGTAAAATAGTAGACCATTTGATTCGTGGGGTCAGTGGCTTAGTCCTATTCTCAGAAACTATCGTTAAGGAGTTTAAAGGCTCTTTTTGCTCGGTGCGATTATCGCTCAACGATAATCGTTCATGGCTCAACGATGATCGTCAAACTATTGTCTAGAGCAATAATTCTTTGTTTTTTAATGGGGCTGTTTTGCTTCGAGCGAATGCAGCGACAGCCCCAATCAAAAACAAAGAATTAGTGCTCTAGACAATCGTTTGACGATCATCGTTGAGCGATAATCGCACAGAGCAAAACGCACTTTAATACTCGCCCTGAAGTCCTCGTGTCTAAAAGATTTAGTAACATCTCTTATCTGTACCTTTTCCTTGCAAATAGGTCATTAAATGTTTGATCTATGGTGGGACAATCATTTTCACACAATAAATCTTCTCTAAGTGTCATGATTCTTGTCCTAAACCTGTCTTGTATAACAGAATTAGTAGGATAATGTTAAGTTTTATATGTTCCACGTCCTCGAGTTTCCGTAGCCATAGATGCTTGCAGGACTCTCGTCTTTCTCCATTAAGGTACGTTCACACAGGCATCAAAACATATCAACAACAAAATTGACAGCGTTGGACGCAACAATGTTGGTAAGACGCTGTAAATGATATGTTGGTACTACTGGTGTCTGTAGATGTCGACTGGGATGTTTAAGTCAATGTTTACAACTTGTTTCCGACTGCATGTTGCCGGTGTGGACGCACCATTAAGGTGCATCCACCATCGTATCAGTAGCAACACAAACATTGTTGCGTCCAGTCTTGTCAATTTTGTTGTTGATATGTTTTAATGCCGGTGTGGACGCACCTTTAGTCCTATCGAAGATGTCAACATTTCATTTACCACCCGTGTGTAAATACTAAGAGCTGTGGGAGGTATAGGCCTTGGGATGACTCTGCATTTTAATGAATAGGCTTATCCAAAGGTCCTTCAACTCCTTTACCCTTCCATGCGTCTATTTATATTTTTACTACTTAAAGAATTGTACAGATATTAAGACTTGAACGCACTTAGGAACAGCATTTGAAATCCGATTTTTTAGTAGAATTTTACATTTAAATATTAATATTTTTGAATATGGTAGATGCAGTTTATATATTTCATTATCTGAAAAAAAAAGAAATATATGAACAACAATATAAAAACAGACTGTTGGGTTAGGCTAATGATGGAGAAAGATAATATGCAATTAATAAAATTTAAAAACTAAAGATACTTAAGAATTCGCTTATTAATACGGATTTTTTTTTTTACGAGTGTGATACCAGGACGGGCAAAGAAAATTGCCCTCGTCGGGCCTTGACTCGAAAGAAAACTAAGCAATGAGGAACAGAGATGGGGAGTGTTGTGTCTTGTTAGAAGTGAATGGATAATAAGGGATGTGTAAAGAATATGGAATATTAACAAACAATAATATTTAAACAAGAGCATTGAAAATTTGGTTGTCATTTTAAACCATAAAACAAGAAATATATATATATATATATATATATATATATATATATATATATATATATATATATATATATATATATATATATATATATATATATATATATATATATATATATATATATATATATATATATATATATATATATATATATATATATATATGAATATAAGAATTTGGTTTTGGCATAAAATTCAAGTGGCTTGGAACGCTGAGCACCTACAGAAAACCATGTTAAACGCCATGTTGCATCATTTTGCTTGCATGCTTCAAGCTATTTTTGGATGTAAACATTCATATTATTGCCTATAAACAGAGGAAAAGGGGTAAGAATATCTCCTCCGTGTTCTCCTGCATGTCGTAAAAATAGACAAATGGGACGGAACAAGGGGACTGGGAATTCCTTCCATTGTATTTTCCTCAGAACCAGGTTTTTTGCTTTGACTCAGCCACCCCCTTTTAAGAAGGATTATGGCTTTTGTATACTGGTGACATAGGTTTTATATTAGATCATTACAAAAAAGTAAGTATAGGTTGTTGGAATCAGCTGTGAGATGGTTTTTATTCGAATCTTGTTTTCTTTAAAATGCGAATGTTCACAGGTAGTTCTGGTACACTAATGTACTTAGGGGATCAAATATCACAAAGGGAAGGTCAGGTCAGGTAGAGGTCATTAACGTGGGTACAGGTCATTCTGTTTTCTGGTCAAGCTTAGCTGCGCTATTAGGATTTAACAAGGCTATAATCTGGTTCTCCACTTAGACTCTCTCTCTTTCTCGATCTGTCTACAAAGCCGTCATTTTTTATTTATTTTTAATAACCATAAAGTACTTATTTAATATATTTTTGCAATATCAAGCAAACACATACTGTAAATGCTCCAAAAATGAAATTTGTAGTTGTGGAAGAATGTGAAGTATATTTGTATTTATAGTATACTTCTGGCTAATATATATATATATATATATATATATATATATATATATATATATATATATATATATATATATGTATGTGTGTGTGTATTTATCCTTTAAATAAAAATATAGATAATTATTGTTGATTCTTAAATCTAAAAACATTTTTACTACTGGTTACCTGCTTACTTTATGCTGGAGAATATTTTAAAGATAGTACAGAATACATATGGTAAATCAGGTATATCAGTGAATAAATTTCCTTTATTTACATTTATTTAATGTTATTCTTATGTATGTTATCAGTTACTT
>JAXCGZ010011435.1:27500-35000 GCA_037179515.1 Halocaridina rubra | reverse complement strand
ATTATTATATATACTATTCGTAACTCGGATCTCATTAAGAATTGGGACCTGACTTTTATCATCGGTTAGGGTAAGGTAGGGTTATAATTTGAGCTTGGCTTTTGTCAGTTGCGACCAACTGAAGATTACGGACCTCAACTTTACTCAACTGAAGAATTAGGACCTATGGGAAGTTCAGGTTACATTTCTTCTTGACTCAGAGAACTGCGATGGATTCGGTTTTACGTCACGAACTCCCTTTTCTACTAAGAGCTAGGACGGTTTCCATCTTGCGAAGGACTTGTTTTGGCAGATGTAATCGTTACCCTGAGTGTATGCCCTTAATAATTATTGTGTAAATGTATTGAGATATTGCGCGACTTAAAAAGAAATAAAAAACAAGGAAAATTATCGCTAGAAATAGTTTTACTTCTTCAAGGTAACCAACTATTTCTTCTAGAAAGAGTTTTAAAAGAGTTTACAGAAGTATCAAATTTTGTAGCGTTGTTATTTTTCTACATGTCCACTGGAGCAGATTCCGGGAAGTCCAGAAATAATGCATGAGCAGCTGCTCTTAAAATGCTGAGACTTTCTTACAGCAAAAGCAGTTGCGCTATTTATATATTTTCTTAAATGTGTAATTATTATTATTATTATTATTATTATTTTTTTTTTGCAAGCGGTTTTGAATCCGTGAGTTATACGGTCTTAAGAATTGCCAGGATAATGACAAAAGAACTGGAATATGTTTTTTGAAATTCTGTAACATGAATAGAAGAGAATTATACTTATTCGTATACGTATAATTATTTAGTTATTAATACAGGCATTTGTTTATTACACGTATATCTGTTTCCATTTATACATATTTGCTGTTTTATATTACTTGGAATAACATGCAAATCTGTATACACATATTGACTATAATTGTTCTTGCCATTAAATTATTTTATTTTTGAATATACATTTAAGGTGATTACATGACTTTTAAAGAAAACAAATACTTATGTGACTCCAAGCAACTCCGTAAGCCCAAATGCAGGTAAAATTGATATTAATATACTATCTAAACGAAGTAGATAATTAAGGATTTCTCAAAACATTGTCAATGCAAGTTGCTCTGACCTTTCAAAACTCTTTAATACAACGCCATTGTCGAGTCATTTTCGCATCAGGAACTAAATATTTGTTTAGTTGTGACTTAATACTGTTGCGTTTTATTATTCCAGTTTTTGTTTCATTAATTTTTTTATGATTGACACCAGGATGGGCAAAAAAAAAAAAAAGACCTCTTTAGGCCTGGGCACGAAGAAACCATAAAGTAAAGAGAAACAGCTCGGAGTGTTGTGACTTGTCAGATGTGAAGGGATAATAAGAGATGTGTAATGAATATCCAAGAATATTCGGTGTTGATGTTGGCATATAAAAAGAACCGTAGATGAGGGAAGACTTAACATCGAACTGTCCTGGACAGTCCTATTTAAGTCCAAAAGACGCTTCATCTGTAGTATCACAATGGGCGTCTGGTGCCATGGGCCATCCTACAACAGGACGCACAAAACAAAGAAAATGTCCATACTTACCCAAACGTGTGCCAAAGACGCTCGTATGGAATCATTGTGAATATCATTTAGTGTCATTGAAAATTGTACCTGGAATCCAAAAGTCGACAGTGAATTTGTGGTCATGTCTCTCCACTTAGGGTAACGATTACATCTGCCAAAACAAGTCCTTCGTAAGAAGGCAACCGTCCTAGCCCTTAGTAGAAAAGGGAGTTCGTGACGTAAAACCGAATCCATCTCTCCACTTCTGTTGGAACTACTGTATTAGAGATGAGCATAGGTAATAATATAGATTTTGGTCCATATTGTGGCGCCAAGTCTTATAGGTTTAGGTTCATATTGTGGCGCCAAGTCATATAGGTCTAGGTTCATATTGTGGCGCCAAGTCATATAGGTCTAGGTTCATATTGTGGCGCCAAGTCATATAGGTTTAGGTTCATATTGTGGCGCCAAGTCATATAGGTTTAGGTTCATACTGTGGCGCCAAGTCATATAGGTTTAGGTTCATAATGTGGCACAAGACCAATTAGGTTTAGGTTCATATTGTGGCGCCAAGTCATATAAGTTTAGGTTCATATCGTGGCACCAACCCATATAGGGTTAGATTTATATTGTGCCACTAACCCGTATAGGGTTACGTTCATATTGTCCTACTAAACCATATAGGTATAGGTTCATATTATGCCACTAAGCTGTATAGGTTTAGGTTCATATTGTGGCACCAACCCATATAGGGTTAGGCTCATATTGTCCTACTAAACCATATAGGTATCGGTTCATATTGTGCCACTAAGCTGTATAGGTTTAGGTTCATATTGTGGCACCAACCCATATAGGGTTAGGCTCATATTGTCCTACTAAACCATATAGGTATAGGTTCATATTGTGCCACTAAGCTGTATAGGTTTAGGTTCATATTGTGGCACCAACCCATATAGGGTTAGGCTCATATTGTCTCACTAAAACATATAGGTATAGGTTCATATTGTGCCACTAAGCTGTATAGGTTTAGGTTCATATTGTGCCACCAACCCATATAGGGTTAGGCTCATACTGTGCCACGAACTCATATAGGTTAAGGTTTATATTTTGCCACCAAGAAATAAGTTTGTGTTCACATTGTGCCACCAACACATATAAGTTGAAGTTCATATTTTGCCACCAATCCACATTTTGCCACCAATCCATATTTTGCCACCAACCCTAGACATTTATCCTGGCTATCTCCTAGTTAGTTTATTATATTTATAGACACTTTGTCCATGATATCTGTCTGAGGTCAGCTGTTTTTGACACATTTGATATAGTAAGTTAACAATAGAGGTCAATTTAAAATGAAACGCCAAATTACTTTGGACCCATTGGTTGAGACCGTTGATTCTACATGAGAGAATATATGAATTTTTAGTTTAAACTTTGGGCTTGAAGTCAAGAGATGTATATGAACAAATGGTTATGAAGTAAACATTAGATTTGAATTTCTCGGTCTACACTTATTGTGTATCAGTATTAATCCCCACACGAATGGGGGTGGATACAAACTGCTTGTAGTGGGGAAATTAATGCTGGATGCCCTACCAAACGCCCCTACAAGACCATAGTTTATTGAATAATAATATCACTCGAAAAATACTTACCCCTCACACCAGGGATGATTGGATGGTTTCTGGGTAGTTATTTAACAGTATTCTTTTTACATTATCTACTCACTTCCTTTCTTGCCGAAAGGAAGAGTAACTGATTAGAGATAATTATTTTTTTTTCATGGTAAGCCAGTGGTAATTAGTGTGCACCGTTAGAAACATAGCTGCCATTTTCATATAGGCTAATATATTAATAGTTTAATATGATATTTTTACAATGTGAATGTGTCTGAGACGAGTTGCAAATGTATATGTTTTTGCATATGGACTCAAACATTTCAGATAATGGGAACTCTATATTTTTAGAGAGAAAATAATTATATATTCTCCAGTATATATGTATGCATGTATTACATAAAAAAGAAAATATATATATGTACACACACACACACACACACACACACACACACACACACATATATATATATATATATATATATATATATATATATATATATATATATATATATATATATATATAATGTTAATGTACATGTGTGTGCTTGGTGTTCTTGCATATAGACCCCTCAATCTTTTTTGCACAATATTTGATTCCATTTTTTTTTTATTTCAGTTGAAGGATATATCAGTACCTCATTCAATACCACGAGAGGTCTTTCGCACACCTGCCCAAGGAAGATTAGTAAGTAACAAAATATAAACTTGTTTCACTCATATATATATATATATATATATATATATATATATATATATATATATATATATATATATATATATATATTATATATATATATTTATTGTAGGAGAAGGCCCATTAAAGAAAAAATAGGAAACTATCTGACATATTTTTCCGGCTGTTTCCTTTAATAGGCCTTTTGAGGGCTGTACGGTAACAGTCCGTGTTATATATATATATATATATATATATATATATATATATATATATATATATATATATATATATATACCTATATATATATATGAATCTTTGTATATGTGAATCATACAAAGAAATTACTTGATAAAAAGTAAAGACTTTATTTGGACTTTGTGTACGTTTTATGCCATTATGTATGTTTACATGTATTTATGTATTGATACATGTATGCATATACGTGTATATATAAGTGTGTGTATGTGCCTGATTTTTGTTGGTCTTGAATACTCATGGTAGGTTAGGAGTGCGGCATTGCGTAGGAGGAGGTGTAGCTGGGGTTAGGTGCTGGGATAGTGGTGTGGGATGGATAGGAGCGGTTGATGGATTGCAAGAATAGGTGGAATTGAGCATTTTTTGTAATAGTTGAAGATGAGAATTAGGGATTATTATGATTAGTGGGGTGAGCATTTATTGGTATAGGTAGGAACTTAGTTCTATGGGTAGGAGGTGGAGGGAGTGAGGGATTGTTGGGGTAAGTTAGTAATGAGAATAAAAAAGTAAGAATATTATAGGTAAATGGAGAGTAAGGAATTGTTGGGATTGAGGTATTGTTTGATGGTTAGTAAATGGAAAGGTATATTGGGATAGGTAGAACAAAGTAAAGGATTGTTGGGCTAGGCAGGGGTAGAAATTAGGGATCGTTGAGATACGTTTCACAGAGATTGTTGGATTGTTTGGATGATAATGAGGGATTGTTTTGATGGAAGAGAGGGATTGTTGGCGTAGGTAGAGGTGAGAGTAATGTTTAAAAGCCTGAATGCAAGATATTGTTGCGATGGAGTTGAGGGATTGTTGGGTTAGGTATGATTGAAAGTGGGGGATTGTTGCAAGGGTGAAAAATTTTGATAGGTTGGTGATAGCGCTAGGGATTGTTTAAATTAGAGGGAGGGTTTGTTTAGATATGTAAAATTGAGAATGTAGGATAATGTGAATGGGAATTAGGGATTATTTGGATAGGTAGGAGTGATAAGTGAGGGATTCTCTGGATAGATAGGAGTGATAAGTGAGGGATTGTTTGGATAGATAGGAGTGATAGGGATTTTTTGGATAGGTAGGAGTGATAGTGAGGGATTGTTTGGATAGGTAGGAGTGATAGTAAGGGATTGTTTGGATGATAGGAGTGATAGTGTGGGATTGTTTGGATGGGTAGGAGTGATAGTGATTGATCGTTAGGATAGGTAGGAGTGATAGTAAGGGATTGTTTGAATAGATAGGAGTGATAGTGAAGGATTGTTTGGATAGGTAGGAGTGATAGTGAGGGATTGTTTGGTAGGTAGGAGTGATAGTGAGGGATTGTTTGGATGGATAGGAGTGATAGTGAGGGATTGTTTGGATAGATAGGAGTGATAGTGAGGGATTGTTTGGTAGGTAGGAGTGATAGTGAGGGATTGTTGGGATGGGAGTGAGGGATTGATGGGAAAGGGGGAGAAAAGGGGGGTAGCCTATCATATGATATCCGCTTGGCACTGCTGATTACCTCTCCGCAGTTTCATGGATTCCTATTCTCTGATTACCATCTCTATCCGCAGGGTCTTGTGAAATGCTTCATGGTCCATTATTGGAAGGGACACGATTATAATAATAATAATAATAATAATAATGATGATGATGAACATAATAATAATTGTAATGATAATGATAGTGATGATAATAGTAATAAATAATAATAATAATAATAATGATAATAATAATAATAATAATAATAATAATAATAACAATAATGGTAATGATAATAATAATAATAATAATAATAATAATAATAATAATAATAATAATAATAGCAATAATAATAATAATAATAATAATAATAATAATAATGATAATAACAATAATAAGAGTATTTGTAGTAATAGAAGTAATGGTAATTGTGCAATTGCTGTGGTATATAAAAACGTCAATAATGACTATTATTTATGCATTACTCATCACGGACTTCGATTCAAAGACTATTGAGCAGTTAATTCTGAAGTTGAAGCTGCTACCACTAAGTCAAACTGAAAGTTAGAGATAGGAATATAGCTCGAGACTATGTACAGGCTACAGAGACACAGAGAAGAAGGGAGGTAAAAATACCTCCTCCGTGTTCCCCTGCCTGTCGTAAAAGTCAACGCATTGGTACGGGGCTAGAGGACCGTGGATCCCCTCCCTTGTAATCTCCTCCCTCAAAGAGTGTAAGTAATTTTGCTTTGAAAATTAATCACTTGCAAAAGAACGATAGCTAGGAATATATTCTTCCAGAGTTGCCAAAATATGATTTGGGATAATATATTTTGGCTTCTCTAGAAGCTGATGTTCTTAAGATTCGTCTATTTTAAGTGATATGTTTTCGTCAATAAGTATTTATTAGCCTGAAGATGAAAGCTAGGTATCCGAAAGCTCGTATACCAAAGCATAAGGGATTTCACGTTGGAGAACATTATTGGCGTAGAGACCTGTATCTTTATGGGAGAAGCTCTCTCTATACACTCACTGTAAATGAGATACTTGAAGCGTGGTGTCTTGGTGCATTGAGTAATACATACATTCCTCTCATTATGTGCAATATCATGTGATATGTTTAGTACATATTCACTTGTGTGTTTTTTTTCTATATATATGTACGTTAGTATTTGTAGTAGTCACCGTGGCTCAAGCGGTAGCGTCCGCGACTCTGAGGCGTCAGGTAGAGGGTTCGCACCCCGTCACGGTCTGAGGTTAGCAAGGGCATGCACTCAGGGTAAGGATTACATCTGCCAAAACAAATCCTTCGCAAGAAGGCAACCGTCTTAGCCCTTGGTTGAAAAGGGAGTCCGTGACGTAAAACCGGAACATATGTACGTTAGTATTTGTGTTTTTTTATGAGTGTGACACCGGGACAGGCAGGAACTGCCCTCATCAATAAGGGCCGGGGCACGAGAAAACACCATGACGAAGGAAAATAAAAAGGTTAAGGACAAGGCAGAGATGAGGTAATGTCATACAAAGGAAAACAACAGACAGAAAAAAATAATGAGTTTTTTATGTGTGACACTGGAACGAGCAATGAAAATTGCCCTCATCAAGCCCGGGCACCAGGAAAACATTGAAAAGAAAAGGTAGCAGCTCAAGGACAAGCTGAAATAACAATGATAAACAATAAGATCTATTCATGCCCTGACTTATTGTTACTGAACAAAAGAGTTCTAAAACTTCCAGACACTTGGAATCCGTGTTTGAACTTTGAGGAACATTATGAACGCGACAGTTCTTCAGGGTGAAATATGTAAAATATTTCCGTTTTCCTTTGGCTATGACCGTACAGTCTCCTCCCCCACCCACAAGATCTGCGGACCCCCACCCACAAGATTTGGGGATTACCTGTGGCTATATCAGTCGCTAAAGGCGTGGATTCGTACCTTAATTGTGGAATTTCTTTCGTTTTCTTTTTAGTTTTATTGGA
>JAXCGZ010011435.1:15000-17500 GCA_037179515.1 Halocaridina rubra | reverse complement strand
GGACCATCTGTGTTACAGTTCAGCTTGATTTTGGACCATCTGTGCAGTTAGGAATATCAGCAATGTTTTCTTGAATGCAAACAGCATCTCATTTATGCTTTTGGCAAAAGCAAAAATAATTGCTTAGATAATCAGCATTTTTGGACCATCTGTGTAGCACGAAATGACAGATTTTTTTTATGTTGGACCATCTGTGTGGCAATACATCGTAGCAGTATAATTTTGAACGAAATGAACAATTTGTTTTTGCTTTTGATGAAAGCATGAATAATTGCATGAAAATGCAGTTTTTATGGTCATTTTCGTATCAAGAAATAACAGCAATATTTTGCTTGGGCGTAAAGCACAACAATGCTTTTGGTGAGAGCAAAATTAAGTGTCTGAAAGACAATTTTTTTTTTTTTAAGTTTATATGTGTGACAAGAAATAGCAGCAGTTTTCAGATGAAAAGCAAAGATTGCTTCTTTTATGTTTTTATTTAATTGAAAAGTACCTGTAGAAGCAAGGTACTGAATAACCCGTTTGGAAAGAAAAAAAAAACAGGAGTTTTTTGACAGTAAAGAAAAAATCACTTATTCTTCATGTGAAAGCATTTATAAGTGGTAGAAAAAGGGCGTTTATTTTTGAAAGCTAAGAAAAAAATTCAGGTTTTGACGATAAGCCGAAATTAGATCTTAAGGAAAAAAAACAACTCATGCTTTTAGTGAAAGCTGAAAATGTGGTCTTGGAAGAGCAGTGTGTGTGTGATTACCTAATTGTGTTTACGGGAAAGAGCCCAAAGCTCGTAAATTCCCGTCTCCTGATCGGTTCCATTTTAGACTTAGTGATACTTATCGTACCTGTCCTTAAAACTATGGATTGAGATAGCATTAACTACCTCCTCGCTTAGCCAATTCCAATTATCAACTACTCTTACACTGAAAAAGTATTTCCTTACTTCCTGCAAAGAAGTTTTCTTACGAAGCTTCAAACTATGACCTCTAGTTCTAGAGCCAGCCATATCGAAATATCGATCCCTATCCACTCTATCATAATCATGAAGTGTGTGTGTGTGTGTGTGTGTGTGTGTGTGTGTGTACCATCTGTGTGACAAAAAACAGCACTAGTGTTTTGCATGAAAGCAGTGCTCAGGAGGACCAATATGTGCTTTTCATTTCTCGTTTTGCTTTGAGTTTCCTCTCTGTGATGATTGTTTTTTGATGGTCTGTTCGGTTTCCTTGGCCTCACGCCGAAGCCATTTCTGCGCCCTCTTAGCCAGTGACAGATAAGGTTGAGTATTTATCTTGTCAGGGGTTTAGAGAGAGGCAATTACTACGGATATTTTAAGAGGCATGTTGATATCTCTTTGCCATGAATTTTTTTTTCTATCTTTATTTTTGCAACACCAAGACCACACCACTTCTTCAACCTCAGTCCTCTTTATTTATAACTCTCTTGCTCTCCTGTCCTCTTTTTTTTAATGCCCCTTTTTGCTCTGTTTATTGCTATGCAGATTAATTTTTTTTTCAATATCACCACCAAAATCACCACTTCTTCAAGTTTAGTTATATTTTTCTTGTTTTCTTCTCTTAATTATTTCGTTTTCCCCCTTTGTTTTTTTTCTTGTGCTCTTTTTAGTTATTCTTTATCCCTCCTTCTCTCTCTTGCTGTACATCCCTCTCCCACCACTACTCCTGTGGGCATTATTTTTACCGGCTCTCGAAGAAGGCAGATAAAAGGCTTACTTATCGAGACCCGGAAAAGCTCCCAGCTTCCCCTGGAGTGGTAGAGGAGTTCTTTAGGGTGCTCAAAATAACCTCGTGGATATTAATTCAAAGGATACTTAGCCTCTTTCTACATCTGCAGATAAAAGAAGACGAAGAAGAAGTGGAAGAAGAAGAATCTGCAGAAGAAGGTGATGAAGAAGAAGCATAAGAAGAAATGTCTTTTATGAAGAGGTGTTAATGTTTGACAGGGCAAAACTTCTTCATTTGAGTTGTGTCTTTTATGTGGACTGGACACCTCCGTTTACACCTTGACGAAAGCAATCTGAGGTCGCATACAATCGCACGATTTTCGAAAACGATTTTTTTTACTCGTTCGAGACAATGTTATAAAACAAGTGTTACTCCTCTTATTGACTGTGATCAAATTGAATCGCAATTAACTGTATACAAAATACTGTTATTTTTTTTCTACTCATTTCTTAATATATACTTTAATATAATTTCCAATTTTTTTTAATATAATTTCTCCACTGTTGATATTCTGTGTTTATTATTGGTTCTTTTGCTATATCATTGCAATAACTTAAAACCATTATACCTTTCCAGTTTATTGGTTTAATGGTTTATATAAAGTGTGGATTGACAGCTTCTCAACACCTGATTTAGAGACAAACTACAATTCCCTCTCTGAAAAAGGCGCAAAATATATTCTAAAAGATATACTAAAAATACAGAAAGACAAATCAATTAAAATTCATCGCCATGTTGCAAAGAGGCACAGAAGAGACCCTCAT
>JAXCGZ010011435.1:0-7500 GCA_037179515.1 Halocaridina rubra | reverse complement strand
GTTATTCATCATCAGATAAGGGCTTTATAAGGTTTTTTCATCTTTTCTGAGTTCTTTTTTTAGTGTTTTATGGAGTTGTTATTAGTTTTCACAGTATTTTCTGGAGTTATTCATCATCAGATAAGGGCTTTAAAAGGTTTTTCATCTTTTCTGAGTTCTTTTTTTTTTAGGGTTTTATGGAGTTGATTTTAGTTTTCACAGTATTTTCTGGAGTTATTCATCATTTTTTATCTTTACACGGGTGTGTTATTACATCTTCGCAAACCTTACTAGAGTTTTTCTTCTTTACAGATACGTTTTATGAGGTTCTTCATCTTTTCAAAATATATTAATATATGTAATTTTTTTTATTGTATTTATAGTTTATTAATTATTTGTTTCTTTAATGTTTTTTCTTTGTTTATTTAGTCACTTGTTAATTTTTTGAAAGTATTTACCTATTTTGTATTGCCTTCATTATCATCAATGTCTGTCGTAAAAGGCGACTAAAAGTGGACGGGGCGGGGGGACTTGGAATCCCCCCCTTGTACCAACCTCCTGTGAGACGTCAAAGCAGAGGGGGTGTATGAGGCGAGAATAACATCTCCCTAAACTATTTCCTTGTTTGATGTCGGCTACCCCCCAAGTAAAGGGGTAACAGCCAAGGTATATGTATGTATTGTTCATTTTAGTATGGGCGATGTTCATTCGTCTCATGGGAGACTTTTTTTTTTCGCTTATCCTTTGAAGGTCGTCTCTGCAAACTTTTTTTTTTTTTTTAAGGGTGTTCAAGAGATTCCTCATCTTTTCAGGGTACGGGAATAAGGTCATTGTTCATTTTTCCAAGGGGTATTTTATGATGTGTCTCATCTTTGAAATATAATTAGGCAAGATTAATATCTCTTTACAGTGTGATCTCTGTGTATTTATACAATATTATCTAGAGGTATTCATCTACGCAGAGTTGTTTTACATGGCTCCCCATCGTCACAAATTACATTCAAAAGATCGTCTTTTAAAGCTGACCTGAAATGACCTTCAAATTTACTCTTAATCAGATTGGCTGCAAAATTGTCGCTTTTATCTCTGTACTGGCAATAACGTGTCACAGGGAACGTTGTTCTGTCCAGAATGGAAAATATATTACGTCCAGTCTCTATTAGGAATTTAGTCTGGCTGTGTTTCAAAAAAAAAATTCTAATCTTGTTCGGGTATTAACTTTGAAGCTCTTGGTCATTCTGGTGTTGGAAGAGACGAAATTGTGGGATTTTACCTATTATTTATGTACTTCCTGTTTATTTATTTATTTATTTGCTACTACTATTATTATTATTGTTATTATTATTATTATTATTATTATTATTATTATTATTATTATTATTATTATTTTCATAACGACTTTATGGTAGTAGTAGTCGTAGTAGTAGTAGTAGTAGTAGTAGTAGTAGTAGTAGTAGTAGTAGTAGTGGTAGCAGTAGCAGTTATTGTTATTATCATTATTGTTATTATTATGATGATGATGATGATTATTATTATTATTATTATTATTATTTATTATTATTATTATTATTATTATTATTATTATTATTATTATTATTATTATCAATAATATTAAATCCTCAATTTAAGTTCTTGCAACGGAATTAATTTTTATGAATGATGGAGATGAAGATATTAAGTTTTTATTTATTTTTTTTTTTTAACTAACTTATATCTCTCCGGTACAAACTATATTTAGTTTGGCTGTGTACGAAAAAGTTTCAAGTTAATCTTGTTCACACGTTAACTTTGAGGCTTTTGATGTTTTCGTGCGAGAAATGACAAATCTGTTTAAGCCATATCTTCTATTTATTTTATTATTTATTTCAATTTCAGCTTAAGCTCTGTAAACGAAGATTTTTCATATATTTTTTCAGAAAAACCAGATTTGCAAGTGACAGCGTAATAGTTTTTTTTTTTTTTTTTTTTTTTTTTTTTTTTTTTTTTTTTTTTTTTACGACACCTTGTATTGGCAGGCCTCCTACTGCTATGGTTTATTTTCATAACATATTTACTTTATAAGTACGCAACACCCGACACGTGGTATCAGTCCTAGGTCTGCGTGTACCGAATAGTCTTAGATATTCCGAATATTCTTGAATATTCGTTACACATGTCTTGTTATCCCTTCACATCTGACAAATCACTACACTTTGCATCTGTATTTATGTTTATGTTTTCTTCGTGCCCAGGCCCGATGAGGGCAGTTTATTTTTATTTTTTGGCCCGTCCTGGTGTCGCAATCATAAGAGAGAGAGAAAAAAACCCACTGCACTCGATTTGCGAGGAGAGTAGAGGATAGCGGCTTACCTAGAGTGTTGGCAGCAAGAACTAACATATGTGATCCAAGCAAGTGGCCATACTGGATGAAACTACGGCTAGCATGGACTCTCGCATTAGATAAGTTTTACTCCATGTTTTCGATCCACCAGGTAACTCGCTACCTTCCGAGCAAATCGCGTTAAGTGTGGTCGTAGATTTGAGACCAGATGCTAGTGTTGAATGCTGTATGTTTTATTGCTTTCAAGAGTTGTTACTTTCTGAGATTACTCCGTTAATTTGACTGTACCATTGAGATATCATTATCATATATGTACTCATTAAGCATGCTGGTATAGCTGAGGTTTAGTATAGAGCAGTCACTACTTATGTCCATATCTATTTTCATGTTCTAACTTATGGGACATTTGGTTTTCCTAGTGTCATAACTTTGTCAAATGTGTACTGACCTAACTATTCTATTTCACAGGAATTAGAATGCAGAAGACACTACTTATTTTATAATTGCCTATTTTGACCTTACTTTCTGGTTTACTTTTGTTCATCCATAATGTCAACACTGTCATAGGTGTACTCAGTCAATCTGCTGACATCTCAGGGGTTAGGATACGATAAGCCCCAATGTTCCTCTTCTCAACAGCAGCTTTTCCCATGCTCATATGAGGTTGCTGTTTTTCACTCGCCTCTTGATGACTATTGTTGAAGTTATCTGAGAATTTTGCTGCCGAATGCTTTTCTTGACACTAACCCTGTCCAAAGAGAGAGAGAGAGAGAGAGAGAGAGAGAGAGAGAGAGAGAGAGAGAGAGAGAGAGAGAGAGAGAGAGAGAGAGAGAGAGAGAGAGAGAGAGAGAGAGAATATTTGTCATAAAATGGAGAGATGCTTTTAAGGCCAGAAGAAAAGCACCCACTGAGGCATACCGCCACAGATTAGGTTTTCTGCACCTTGGAAGAGACACGTTACTGTATTTTTTCCGAGCAGTCAGCTTGTTAGTGTGGCTGTCATATGTCTGTCACAGTCCTTTTGGTCTGCCTTTGTTTCAGTTACTTGCATCCTGGGATTACTTGTATTTGTTTTGTTTGTTTGGCTGAGGGAGATGCACTGTTTTTTTGTTTTTGTTTTGTTAGGGTAATTTTTGGTAAATTTTTATGTTTTGATGCTAGCATTTTTGCTGGTTTGATTATACTTATTTATTTATTGATTGATTTATTTATTTCAAGGATTACATCCCACACTTGTTTCGAAGTTTGCAAATTTTCTTTTTTCTTGTTTTTTTTTTATCTTGTTTTGGGATCTTATACTACGAATCTCTTATTCTTCTTTATGAGTTTAAAAACCCACTAGCAAATTATCTTTAAGAACGTATCAAACAATATGGTCATTCTCATGTTTTTCTTTCTTTTTGTAATTTAGTATTTTTGTGTCTCATTTTTTTTTACAGTCCTTTCTTCTCATTTACGTAAATCGGTTCTGTTTACATGTCTGAAGTTGATGAAACCCCCTTTTTCATCTTTGCGTTGAATATTTTTATTTTATTTTTGTGTTGCACCCCACTCGTTTGGTCAGCATCTCACACCTCGTGAATTTGGCGCCAATTATGGTGCATAGTATCACTTTCCTGTAATATATTTGTTTGAGATGTCTTTTTCATTTTAATATTTTTCTCCGTTTTTATCCTCTCACGTTTTTTAGATGGCTGGCAATTTTATTTTTTTTTTCTAATTTCATCTCGCTCTTTCTCCCTCTTCCATATTTTTTAAGATTTCTATTTTAATTTTGATTTTTTTTATATATATTAATCTCCCTCTCTCTGTCTGGGTCTTTTTTTTTCATACCCTGCAACACTTGGTGCATGCAAATAGCGCGTAGCCATCTGCATCCCCCTGATGGATCCATGCTTGGTGATGACGTCTTCGTTCCTTGACAAGTCAAAATTTGTATTGGCTTCGTACTCCCGCAGTGTTTAATCTGCCTTCAGACTAGCCCCTTCCGGTTGGTCCCATCCCTCAACAACTCGCGGTCGAATCTCTCTGGTCAGTGCTGTTACTCTACCACGGGTTTAAGATTATGCTTTTCTGAAGACTTGAAACTCGGTATTAATTCCAGAGGGGAAAAAACTACTTTCTGGTATAAATTCACAGACACTTTATCCTCTTTGTAGAAAACTTTGCTGTGACTGTTCATTGTGGACTTTTGGGTTTTGATTTTAGCTTGAGGTCTGCTGCAGATATCCTCAGCTATTCCAAGATGTTTGCCCAGGGCACTGAGCAGAGAGCAGTGTTCAACAATTACGTTGTGATCTTCATGTTACTCTTGCTTATGTACATAATGTGGCAAGTGGTCTTCTAGGAAGGTACGTTCTATGTACATATACATGCGATATATATATATATATATATATATATATATATATATATATATATATATATATATATATATATATATATATATATATATATATATATATATATGAGTGTGTGTGTGTGTGTGTGTGTGTGTGTGTGTGTGTGTGTGTGTGTGTGTGTGTGTGTGTGTGTGTGTGTGTGTGTGTGTGTGTGTGTGTGTGTGTGTGTGTGTTTTAAACAATGATCCCTTGGCGTAGAAAACAGGCCTTTTCATAATGTTTTCTGGTATTCAGAAGATAAGTATGTTTTCAGCGTATTTATTTAATTTTTTTTTTGCATGTTACCCTTTGATTTTATTTAACTTTAAAAGTAGACACGCTTGATATTTTTTTTTTTAAGTTTTAAAGAAAACAATTACATAATATTGAAAATTTTTTTTGTTAGAGAAAAAACTTAGTATAGAAATGAGGACAATTCGAAAGATGTAGTTTCATTTGTTTTTAGAGAAGAGTATCACATAATGGAGATAATACCTTGCGTGTGTGCGCGATATATATATATATATGTGTGTGTGTGTGTGTGTGTGTGTGTGTGTGTGTGTGTGTGTGTGTGTGTGTGTGTGTGTGTAATCACCGAGTATATATTATAGATTCGCTTGTAAAATGTCTAATTTTTATAATAATATAATTTTTTTGTATATAGAAAATACGTATTTGCTAGATATATGTTTTCTTTCCCGTTACCCCGTATAGATTATAGAAAAATGATCACGATATGCTTTTTCTGCTACTTAATATAGCAAAGATATAAGTCTGCAAGATAACTTTTTGTGTTTAGTTAACACGGAAGGAAGGCAAGTATGTATGATTCAATATATCTTGCCTGGTATGTAATACAACAGTGTTCGAGAGATATCTCTTATTGTGCCGGTTTTACGTCACGGCCTCCCTTTTCTACCAAGGGCTAGGACGGTTGCCTTCTTGCGAAGGACTTATTTTGGCAGATGTAATCGTTACCTTGAGTGCATGCCCTTGCTAACCTCAGACCGTGACGGGGTACGAACCCTCGACCTGACGCCTTAAAATCGCGGACGCTACCTCTTGAGCCACGGTGACTATTAACGTAAATATAAAACATTACGTTCATGAGATATCTTTTTTTTTTATTTGTTTTCGCGTAGTATACAAATTAGAAAAAGAAAATTAGAAAATAAGAGTTAGACAAAGAAATGAAAATGAAAATAACAGCAGTATATACTTTCAGACTAATGGTGGATGGTTGTCAGGAATCCTGAGTATTCAGCAAGTTGATTAAAACTGGACTTTCGGGCAAATTAGAAAAGTGTTATTTATACCATTGCTTGCTAAAAGTATTTATCGTTCGGGCTGTTGATATTCTCTCTCTCTCTCATGCACTCAACGACACCTTTGATTACATCTCCGAGGTATTTCGGTCGGTCTGTTTGAGGAGCAAACCTCTCATTATTATAGGCGACTTCAATGATAATCTCCTTCTTCCTAATAATAAAATGGGGAAATTAATTCAATCCCTCCACTTAAATCAGCTTGTGAATAAAGCAACCCGTATCACCGCTAATTCCTCCAGCCTAATTGATCTTATAATTACCAATACACCTAGTTTTATAGTTCACCACGATGTCTTACCTTGTCCTGTAGGAGACCACGAGCTTCTAATAGCTACAGTTAATGTCAGGAAGGAAAAGAGACCGCCAATTGTTAAAACTTTCCGATCTCTTGAGAATTATTCTCAAAATTGTTTCTGCGACACTCTTCTTAATGAATACAACATTTTAAATTCAATACTAACTACAGATTGTGTAAATTATCAAGTTTCTACTTTTACTGATGTTTTTACGAGATGTTTAAATGAATGTGCCCCTCTTACAACCAAAGTCATGACACGCCCTCCTGCCCCGTGGATTGACTCTCAGTTAAAAGAGCAAATGAAAAGGAGAGATGACCTCCTAAGGCAATTTAAATCTGATAGACAAAACTCCGAGTTGGAAAGAGCCTATAGAAGAGAAAGAAACCTTACTAAAACAATGTTGTCCGAAAAGAAGAAAAATCATTTCAGGGAAGAATTTTCCAAGTATAGGGGAAATATCAAAGGAACTTGGAATGTTATAAAAAGAATAATTCCTGCAAATAAGGAAATCTTAGAAAATTCTGACCTTCCCAGTGATAATGTGGAAAAGCGAGTGAATGATTTTAATAAGTATTTTGCTGAAATAGGTAAGTCCACATATGAAAAGTCCCAAGATAATAATGACTTGATTATTAATCAACCACATAATTGCCAGCCTCCAGCTGAAAGAAATATTATCAATAATTTTAGACCGCACCCAATCGATTTAGTCACACTTATTCTTATCATAAAGAACCTCAAACCAACAAACTCTTGTGGTTCCGATGGGATACAACTTCGCTTCCTAATTGACTCATTGCCAGTTACAGTATTTTTCATTTTAGTCATTGTTAATACATCCATTGTTACAGGCATTTATCCTAACCTCTGGAAGCATCCCTATATCATCCCCGTTTTTAAGAGTGGAGATACTAATAATGTTGAAAATTATAGGCCAATCTCTCTTCTCAGCATTCTGTCTAAAATACTTGAGAAGGTAGTTGCCACCCAGTTAATAAATTTCCTTGAATCAAATTGTCTATTATGTGAAGAACAACACGGTTTTCGGCCTAAACTTTCGACCGAGACGGCCCTACTTAAAATTACTGATAAAATTTATAGTAATATTGAAAATAAGAAAATATCACTTTTATTATTGTTAGATTTGTCTAAAGCATTTGACAGTGTACACCATCAAATTCTAATGAGAAAAC